>WBZZ01004574.1:37500-50000 GCA_019918135.1 Paulinella micropora
CCTGACTAGGCCTTCCCCTCCTTCTACCCACCTCCTGAACGACCGTGAGGTCGATCACCTCCTCCTCCTCCTCCGCCCCCTCTGCCTCCCTGGTCTGCGCCTCCAACTCCTCCCACTCCTTCCAGATGGTGGCAACAAACCTTCCTAACTCCTCCTCCACCTCTTCTGGGACAGGGATAAACAAAACGCCGAGCATCGCCGCCATCTTTTCATCCTCCCCCTTCAGCCATTCCTCTTTGAAGAGCCTCATCTCCTCCTCTGCCTCCCGCAGTTCCCTGTGATAAAGCCCTCCTCGATTCAGCATGAGGGGCTGCCGGGCTTGCGCCTCATCGATAAACTTAAATAGTGCCTCACGAGAGCTCGCAAACGTTGGGCAATGCAGCAGGAAGTGACGTAACGACTCGTTAACCTCAGTGCCACACAAGGCGAAACAGCTTGAGCAGTCCGGCGAGCATGAGCCAAATTTGGATCGGTAGAGGCGAAGGCGATTGTTGCAGCTCAACAATCGCCTTCTGATAAGGTTGTGACTTCCCCCCTCCAGCGCCCGCCAACGTGGGAAAGCAGAGCGGGAAGACATCTGGCTAAGCAGCACCCTAAGCCCATCAGAGGGCTTAGCCTGCCGCTCCCAGCCAGCTACTTCCTGCCGGACAGACCATTGCTTTACCACCTCGTTCCAGTTCGCCAGAGCGGCCCGCCAGTCCTTATCATCTACCGTGCCATCTTCGTTCACGACCCGCTTGAGCGCATCCAAACCCTCCCGCAGCCTGTGATCTGCTAAGATCAAATTTTCCGTATCTTCCTTCCATTTGCACCGACCCGTGTTGTAAAGCCTGCATGTTAGCGCTGTGTTGCCCAGTAACTCGATGCGCCCTAGGAACCGAAGCCGGGCCGCCTTGGCAAGGATGCTAAAACTCGGCGTGCGGCCTAAACCCCTGGTGATGCAGCCGCTTGTGCGCGTACCAACACCCAAGATGACCCGCAGGGGCGCTACCAACGCGCCCTCCAGCTTACTCAGCTTGTTGGCGCCCGGCAGATCCCAAAAAGCCGATGCGTAAAGCAACTTTGCGCCAACCATTTGCTGCCAATTCATCAGCCGAAGACGCGCTGGAACTTCATGGGCAATCCAGAGGGGGTAGCAGGCAGCCGTTCCCGCTACAGTGATTTCCGCCGCCCGCTTCGCTTGCGGTTTATCGGAGAGGGTGTCCGTGAGCAGAACTCCCAGGTATTTGTAGTGGTCGGTGACGTTGAGAACCTTGCCCCGGAACCTCACGCATGGGGGCGACTTTTTTGACTTGGCGTGCCCGTATATCGGCATGACTTCCGTCTTGCCCGGTTTCAGGTTGATTTCAAGCCGATAGTCCTCCACGAATGTCGCCACGACATTTACAATCTGTTGAAGCTCCGTGACACTATGCGCAATTACCGCAACGTCGTCGGCGTAAAGCAGGGTCCGTATGTCTTCGATGCGGTTGAGGTCCTCGATCTCCAACTCTTTCGCGATTCGGACCGTTAGCTCATCCATGAAGACGTTGAACAGCGACGGTGACAACGGCGACCCTTGCTGAACTCCCATCTCTTCCAGCACTTCACCAGTGAGTTCGCCATCGACTAGCACTCGCGATGACGTTCTTCGGTAAAAACGCCGCAGAATGCGATAGAACTTGCCCTGTACCCCCATCTGGGTTAGCCTCTGAAACAACCCGGCCCGCCAAACCGTAGGGAATGCCTTTCTCAGATCCACGAACAAAACGAAGGCCAGCTTGTTGTCTAAGGCGCAGACGCTCCTTAAGGACAAAAATCTGGTCCCCCGTACTACGTTTTGGCCGGAACCCACCCTGCTCTGGGCGAAGCCTGCCCGGCTGATCGATGAAAGCCGTAAGCCTCGCCGCCATAAGGGACAGATACATCTTACCCAGACAGCTCAGAATCGCGATGTCTCTCCAATTTTCCGGATCGGTTGGGTCGCCTCCTTTTGGGATGTTGACGATAATCGCTTTGCCCCAGTCGCTGGGGGTGTATTCGCACGATTTCAACCAGTTGAAGAAGCGCACCAGAAAGCTCACAATCCGCGTGCCTCCGTACTTGAGCATCTCGTTCTTGATCTTATCCGGTGAGCACGCTTTGTGATTCTGGAGATTTTCCTGGCAGAGCTCCACTTCCTTCTCGGTGTAATCATAGTCCAGCGGGCCCGTCTCAGTCCGGATCTCCTCGGCTTGCGCCATGGCCTCGAATTGGTCGCGCAGGTTGTCGTTATACTGGAAGGTTTCGCGGGCCTTCCGCTCGGGCTCAATCCGCGCTGCTTCCTCATCAGAACCGACTTCCTCTACACATGCATCCTCCAAAAACTGGTTTTCTTTGGGGACCACCATACGTCGGCGGTATTCTTCCCATTCTTGTAGTTTTTCCCGGAGTGTGCATGCCAGAGTGCCATCGGGCTTCCGAACAGGAGCAGAAGCGTTCGACCGCCGAACCCCGCCCAAACGCTTTGACAGCTTCCAGTACGTGGCCATGGTAGCGCTCCTGAAGTTGGCAGCGGTGTCATTCTGGACCCGCTTCCACGCTTGCTCCTTCTTCTCCTTGCATAACCTTCTGACCGCCTTCCTCGCTTCTTTATATCTTTGCCAGGCCTCTCGGTTGGCCTCATTCCTTCGCCAGAGGCCGTATGCCTCTCTCCGTCGCGCAATCGCTTCCCTAAGACTCTCATCAAACCATGCATTAGTAAACCCTGGCCTAATCACCCGAACTCCCAAGACCTTCACGGCTGCGCCCGTGAAAGCTCGGACCACTAAGCTAGCGACCCTATCTACCTCCTGCTGAAGCTCATCCGGGTCCTCCACTGCTGATAGATCTGGGAGGCCATCTGGCAACAGCCCCGATATACCAGCTGCAAAGGTCTCGTCGTACTTCAACCTAAGCTTAGACAGCTCACTCTCCTTACCCTCAACTACCCTGCCTATCAAGCGCTCTGCCTTGAATGCTTTGTACCTCTTTACCTGCTTTTTGGGGGGTGGCTGTCCCCCCCAGACCAGTTCCGCCCACACAGCTTTGTGGTCGGTATCAAGGTCTACCTCGTCGACGCCGAAGCTTGCCTCCTCCGCCAGCTCGGAAGAGACGCAGATGTAATCCAGTAGATGCTTTCGTCCACCTACATTTTCCTGCCTAGACCACCAATATTTGTCCCCCCGTGGTTGCAAAAACCCACTGAGATTGCGCAACCCCGTGGCAACAAGCATCGCAGCCAGCAACTCACCATTCTCACTCCTAACCCCTCTACCCCTCCCATCTATCTCGCCAAAGAGGCCCACCACTCCCTCCTCCCGCGCTATTCTGGCGGGCCCCAGCTTAGCATTAGCATCACCAACCGTAACCACATGACCTTTGGCGGCGAAGTAGGAGACGGCCGCCTGCCACGCCTCATAGGCTGCAATAGATTCCTCTCGTTGATTTTCTTGGGGGAAGTAGCCGTTGCCGACGAACACATCCGACGCCGTCGCGCTCCCAGACGACAGCCTCACCCACAATTGCTGTGGGTGTGGAACAGGCGCCTGTACAATGGTAGCGCACGGTGCCAGATAGTTGGCCACCAACGTCAAGACTCCCCCCAAGAGACGCGAGCCCGCACCAGTGGCAGCCGCTTTGCCGAGGACTACGAAGCCGTCGACTTGGAGCTTCTCCACCTTCTGCGAGGATAGGTTGTGCTCCTGGACTCCGACGATCACCCAGCCTCGCTCCTTGTAGTGCTCCGGCCATTCCCCAAAGCCTGGGCTATCCGCACCCACTTTGCCTTGCCAATTATGTGAGGCCACCCTCACTGGGAAGCCTTTCACAAATTGGGAAGAACGAAGCTGATACCGTTGCCTGCGCTTCGGTTGAGCCCGCCTGGAGCCCTCCGCCACCCTCAACGGCCCATCCTGCACCCTCCGCCCCAGCTCCTCCAGCTCCCGCATCCCGCCCCACTCCGCCAAGGGAGATTCACCGCTTGAGGCTTCGCCATGGGGCTCGTCGACTTCCACGTCGAGCACCCAGTAGCCAAATCCCTGCTTGCGAAGCTCCCTCTGCATCTCTACATACTGGGCATCCCCCCGTGCAGCCCGCTGCTTCTCTCTTTCCCGGAAAGTCCTACCCGTCGCAACGTGAACCTTTCCCGTGAAGAACTTACGCTCCCGCAGCAGCCGCACCATCTTCTCCGCCTCCTCACAAGACGCACATTTAATCCGCAAATGTCGCCCACTACCTCTGCCCGCGAATTCCACCTCGACTTCCCCGAGACCGAGAATTCGGAGCTCTCGCGCCATGACCACTGTCTGAGAGACATGCGATAGCCCCCATACTATGCAACATCTCTTATCCAGCTCATTTCGTACCTTCCTCCGCCACCTCCTCGGTGGCGGTACCGCTTGCCACACGCCGTGACCAGACCTTTCCGGACGTGACTTCTCTTCCGAGGTTGGGGAGGGTGATCGAGATGCAGCAGGATTGCTGGCTCTACGTGATTCAGGTTGCCCGTCAGGTACGCGAGCACTCGACCACCCCACCCCGGCCGAGTAGCCATCGCCACCCGCAGGCGCACTCCCACGGGGAACGTCTAAACCTGAAGGATTACCGCCTTGACCCATAGGGCCAGCACTAGCGGCCGCGCTCTTCGCATAAGAACCTGACATAAGTGGTATGGGACCCCGGTGCCGCATTGATCGAGTTGTAAACTCGATAAATGAGGACCCAGGTGGGGTTATTTAAAGCTCAACCCTTAAAAAGCATACGTGTACGTATGTATAGGAATACACACAAACACTCACCTGCATCCGTAACCAGGCACGAGGCAGACCCGCTGTGCATCATCGAGGTAGGTGTCGTGGCAAACCACCCTGCGTCCGATAAACGCTGCAAGTGAGTCATCTACCGAGAGCACAGAGTGACAGGCCCGTGCACGTGTACCCACCACCCCATAACCCTCCGCCAGAGCAACCCCATGGCATCCGCAGGATGAGCACGAAGAGTGCTGAGAGAGAGGGTGAGCCCCGCTCCGGTCCGTCGTTACTTTGGTCATTTAGTCGTTTAAGGCTTGTGGTAAGGTGTAGGGCCTCTCGCCTTCGTACAAACTCCGACCGACAGTAGTTTGGTTGACCATCCTTCGCGGTGACCCTCTGAACACAACCCCCTCCCCCAGTGCCCACCCCTTGTGATTCCAGAGGCCACCCCGAGCCAAGAGCCATGAGTATGATGAGCAACTCACATGAGTTACTCTCAGTAATTGGGACCCGTCTCATAAATCAATGGAACGCTTATCGTGCGCCCCTCATAGGCTCAGCCCGCAGGCCTCGCCCAAAGCAAAGCAAAGCAAAGCAACAGCAACAACAACAACAAAAAAAAAAAAAGAAAAAAAAAAGAAAAAAAAAGAGAGAGAGAGAGAGAGAGAGAGAGAGAGAGAGAGAGAGAGAGAGAGCGAGAGCGAGGCCGCCGTGGCTCGCCCGCAATCCAGCTGGGTGCACCTCGTCACAACCACTCATCGGCGTGAGCTCATAGCTGTGTGCGACATAGGTACAAGAGCAAGAGGAGAAACAGTGTGCCAGCGTGGATGTGTGGGTGAGGCAGTGCGGTGAGGCAAAGCAGCGATGCCAGTCGAATCCCTGGAGACGGAACCTAGCATCAAAAACATCGTATAAGTCTACCCCAGGCCTCCATCCACCGAGTGGTGAGCTCGATAAAAGAAGACCCGAGTGGGGTTATTTAAAGCTCAACCCTTAAAAAAGCATAAACATGTACGCCGCCAGGAACCCAACAACAATAACATAGCAGCCAGGAACCCAACAACAATAACATAGCAGCCAGGAACCCAACAACAATAAGATAGCAGCCAGGAACCCAACAACAATAACATAGCAGCCAGGAACCCAACAACAATAACATAGCAGCCAGGAACCCAACAACAATAACATAGCTTCCGTAACCAGCCTTCAGGAACCCGCCTCAGTTACCCGCCCCCGTAACCAGGCCAGAGACGTGACATACTATGCATCATTGAGGTGTCGTGGCAAGCCACCCTGCGTCCGATAGAAGCTACAAAAGAGTCATCTACCGAGAACACTAAGTGACAGGCCCGTTCACATGCACCCAACACGTCCCGACCCTCCGCCAGAGCATCCCCATGGCATCCGCAAAGTGAGCACGAGGGGTTCTGGGAGAGAGGGTGAGTCAGGAGCCCCGCGTCCAGGCAGTCGCTACTGTGGCAGTTGAGTGATTTCAAGGCTTGTGGAAATGTGTGGAGCCTGTCGCCTTCATTCCCACTCATACCGACAGTAGTTTAGTTAACCAACCTGTCCAGTGACACACTGAGCCCAACCCCCTCCCTCAGATAACCCCCACCCCCCGCACCCCGAGTGATACCAGAGGCCACCCCGAGCCAAGAGCCGTGAGCGTGGTGAGAGAGCTTCTCTCAGTAAAAGTTTCCGTCTCATGAATCAGTGGAGCACTGATTATGTACCCCTCATAACAAGCTGCCAACGGCCCCAACCCCGCCGTGTGGCGGTGACACACAACCATGTATTGGTGCCCCCCAAAATAATAATAATAATAATAATAATAATAATAATAATAATAATAATAATAATAATAATAATAATAATAATAATAATAATAATAATAATAATAATAATAATAATAATAATAATAATAATAATAATAATAATAATAATAATAATAATAATAATAATAATAATAATAATAATAATAGTGCTTCTCTGTCAATGGCTGATGCATTTCTGCACATGCGCCTCCATCGTCTCACCCGTGAGGGGAGTACGAAGAATTGACGATAAGCTCTAATGACACCCCCGCAAGGGCAGTTCCAACACTTCCAGACGGGCCGGTATGTTCAATGAAAATACTGGTCCAGACGGATCGGTATGATCAATGAAAATACTGGTGGCACCGACGGGAATCGAACTGGCGACAGGGCCCAGATGGTAGAACTTGACCACTGGGCTATCACGGTGTCCATAATAATAATAATAATAATAATAATAATAATAATAATAATAATAATAATAATAATAATAATAATAATAATAATAATAATAATAATAATAATAATAATAATAATAATAATAATAATAATAATAATAATAATAATAGTAGTAGTAATAATAAACCGGAAAGATCGATGGAACCAGTGGCCTCGCTGCCGGTGACAATTGTCATCTTGGCTGTTCTGCCTGTTCCCTCTCTCAGTCGCTAGTCCTTGGCATGACGTAAACTGCCCGTCCTTGGCATGACCTTAAACGGCCGGTCCTAGCATGACTTGAAACTGCCCCGGGGATAGATAGAAAGATAGATATAATAATAATAATAATAATAATAATAATAATAATAATAATAATAATAATAATAATAATAATAATAATAGTGTATAGTGTATCTCCTGCCAATTGCTGAGCCAAAAGGCCATGTGCATCCAGTCCTCCATTCCATAAGGAAAGTCTCCACACCAATCGGTGGAATAAAGGAAGTGACGGCATAGAACATTACTCTAGGAGCTTTATACCAATCAGCCCATGGAAAGGACCGATGGCCTATGTACTCCCTAATAATAATAATAATAATAATAATAATAATAATAATAATAATAATAATAATAATAATAATAATAATAATAATAATAATAATAATAATAATAATAATAATAATAATAATAATAATAATAATAATAATAATAATAATAATAATAAAATAATAATAATAATAATAATAATAATAATAATAATAATAATAATAATAATAATAATAATAATAATAATAATAATAATAATAATAATAATAATAATAATAATAATAATAATAATAATAATAATAATAATAATAATAATAATAATAATAATAATAATATAATAATAATAATAATAATAATAATAATAATAATAATAATAATAATAATAATAATAATAATAATAATAATAATAATAATAATAATAATAGTAATAGTAATAATAATAATAATAATTTTGTGTTCGAACTTTCTTTCTTTTTTGCTCAGACTTCTTTTTTTTTTTTTTTTTTTTCTTTACCTTGCAATTTTTTTCATAATAGATGCAACATGAGTTCACCGCTCGAGACCTTGACAGGGTGGGGCCCGCGGTAGATGAGCATTATCGGGCTTTGGGCAGAGAGTTTCTCG
Organism: Paulinella micropora; assembly: GCA_019918135.1. Taxonomy (NCBI): domain Eukaryota; phylum Cercozoa; class Imbricatea; order Euglyphida; family Paulinellidae; genus Paulinella; species Paulinella micropora. The sequence goes on from WBZZ01004574.1 coordinate 45,671, forward strand.
AGACTTTACGTTTACCGGAGGGTACCACTTGGCGTACGATAGCAAAGGAAAGAATTGGTATTTCCCAGTCAGCGGGTAGGGATTTAGTGGCAAAATTGATGGAGGGTCGCACGGAAAGCCAAGCCAATAGGGGTCGAGATACATGGACCTCTGCTGATTCCGCCCGTGCTATGGATCGGATAATTCGATCACTGAGCCCCGGGCTAATTGGAGGGATGTATTTCGTGAGCTCACCGGTAATGGTGAGTGTACTTCGGACGGCTCATCGAGCCGCCGTAGTACTGCCGGGCTTGCCCACAATACGGGAGTGGAGCGTATGCTGGATGATGTGTGGGGGCCACCTAAGGTGCGAGCTGCTGCTTCTGCAATGGATTCCGCCGCACGGCGCTCTGCCCCGTCACCGCCTGCCTCGTCTGTGCCACTGCCCCTGTCGACTGCACCCTCTGTCTCGTCTGTGCTACCGCCCTGTCGACTGCACCCTCTGTCTCGTCTGTGCCACCGCCCTTGTTGCCTGCGTCATTGCCCGCACCCTCTGTCTCGTCTGCTGTCAGTGTCAAAAGAGAAGACCAGGAGGGTTTACAAAGGATGACTGGGTCAGAGTCAGTCCCCGATGTTGATTGTCGTATTCGTCATGCCCCCATAGCGGACATAAAGTTTCAAGATGTTCCTGCCCCGGGTCAGCGCCAGGCCTATTTAGGCTGTTGCGGTAACTCCTTCCATCGTGATTGCATCGGAAAGTGGTGGCAGCAGCAGCACGATGATCAGGTAGACAGGCGTTGCCCCCTTTGCAAAACGGTAGTGAGCTCGTACAAAACGTCGTACAAGTATGGTTCACAACAGTTCACTGGAAGCCCCGGGAGTACATTACGCTTGAGGGTTCCGACGATTTGGGAGAGGACACCGACTCGAGCGCAGAGATTGAGCGCGCATGGGAGCGGATTAATGCTTTTACAGGAAATTCATATCAGCGCGTCAAGCCAGAGCCAGGGCAGGCAGATAGTGCTCCACGTGTCTCATTCCCCAGCCCCGCAGCAGTCATAAGGCAGCAGGATGTGAAATATGAGCATGCTTTGGCGCAGGACATTGCAACTGGCAGGGTCAGCGTTGGTAGCGCGCAGAGCTTGGAGGAGCAGGAGTTGGCAGCGGCAATTCGTGAGTCCTTGGCGGCAGCGCCGCGGGAGACAGAGTAGTCAAAAAGGTGAAGAAGTACCGGTTGAGGCGTCGTCTGCAGTGCCTGCAGCTGATGCACCAGTCTCACGAGAAGGAAGAGCAAAACGGATGGCTGAGCTGTACACAGCCCTACTTAAACGCAAATACATGTCTCCGATGGTATCCCCCTGCTTGGAACTAAACGCGTCAAGATGGTAATGTTTGTCTGTGAACGAGATGTAATGTTTGTCTGTGAACGAGATGTAATGTTTTTTTTTTTTTTTTTTTTTTTTTTTTTTTTTTTTTTTTTTATTTTTTATTTTTTTTTTTTAGGAACAGAGCGCGACCACTGCCATGGCAGCGGATTCGGTTTGCCCCTCCCTTTCGCTGTCTATATGTATGTATATATATATGTCTCTCTCCCTCTCTCTCTCTCTCTTCTTTCTTCCTTCCTTCTTTCTTTCTTTCTTTCTTTCTTTCTTTCTTTCTCTCTCTCTCTCTCTCTCTCTCTCTACCACAGGTTGCGTCATCGGCATACGACCAAGGGAGATGTTCCCGGGAGGTGGAACTTGGGACGGACAGCTTGCGACGGAAATGTTGATCAACGCAAACGAAACCGCCGCATCGACAACACCAGTCTCTGCGCAAGAGGTCCCCCCCCCCCCCCCCCCCCTCCCTCTCGCTCTCATTCTTTTTTTTATTTCTTTTATTTGCTGTTAGGTGGCGCTATTGCCTGCACCGGCCCTTGAGCAAGCGGTTTTGCCAGCAGATTCACTTCCATTGGTTCCCCCCCCCCCCCCTCTCTATATATATATTATATATTGTGTGTATGTTTCTATGTATATCACTCCCCCCCCCCCTCTCTATATATATGTATGTATATATGTATATCCCCCCCCCTTTTTTTTTTGTTTCCCCTGTTAGCAGGCGTCATCGCAAGAACCGGCCCCTGAGCAAGCGGTTTTGCCAGCACTTCCAATGCTTGATGTAAGCTCCCCCCTTTCCAAAACCTTGTTGTTTTAGTATTCGTGGCTTGTTTTTTTCTCTGTTACGGGGCGCCACCAAACCCTGAGGAAGCGGTTTTGCGCCGGACCCTGAGCAAGCGGTTTCCGCGGCGAGGTCGGGAGTTGGAGGAGGCCCCCCCCCCCCCCCCTCTCTCTCTATATATATGTATATATATGTATATGTATGCATCTCCCCCCCCCCTCTCTCTCTCTTCTCCCTTTATTATTTATGTATTTATTTATTTTTTTATTTTTTGTTGTTGTTGCTGGTAGGGGGCGCCATTGACAGCACCGGCGACCCCTGCGCAAGCGGTTTTGCCCCCCCCCCCCCCTTTTTTTTTTCTCTCTCTCTCTCCCTTTATGTATGTATATGTATGTAACCCCCCCCCCCCTCTCTCTCTTTATTATTTATTTACTTATTTTTTAATTTTTTTAAAAAATTATTATTATTATTATTATTATTATTATTATTATTATTATTATTATTATTATTATTATTATTATTTACCATCTGGGCCCTGTCGCCAGTTCGATTCCCGTCGGTGCCACCAGTATTTTCATTGAACATACCGATCCGTCTGGACCAGTATTTTCATTGAACATACCGGCCCGTCTGGAAGTGTTGGAACTGCCCTTGCGGGGGTGTCATTAGAGCTTATCGTCAATTCTTCGTACTCCCCTCACGGGTGAGACGATGGAGGCGCATGTGCAGAAATGCATCAGCCATTGACAGAGAAGCACTATTATTATTATTATTATTATTATTATTATTATTTTGCTGTTGCTGGTAGGAGCCCTTGCCAGTACCGGTGGCCCGTCAGGAAGCGGTGGATGACGAAGATTTTGAATGTTGGCCTCCCGTCATTGGGACTTGGGCAGCTGTAGTAGAAGCGGAAGGAAAGGAAGAGGTGGAAAAGTTGTTTAGGGACAAAAAAGCAGTTAGGGGATGGAATTTAGGCAGGGTAGAAGCGTACTGGGTTGAGAAAGAATGTCCTATGGTGAGACTGATTATGTATGACACATCTGATGCAAACACCCTCCGCGGCACTTATGCGCCCGCCCAGCGACTAGGTAAGCCAGGTATTGCCAGCGAACGTTGAAAATTTGAGGTGGGTGTTGCAAATAAAAAAAAGCAGTAAGGGAAAATTACATGTGGGAGGAGTGCAAAACCTTTGACATCAACCTTACGCAATCCGGTAAAATTCCCAAGAAGTCGCATAGGCTTATCCAACAACATCTCGTCACTCTAGAAATTCCCGTACTGCAGCAACTGGAGCAACGCGCTTAGATAGGTCTGAGTGTGTGTGGGTGGGTGGGTGGAGGGGGGGGGGGGGGAATCTCGACAATCTAGAAATTCCCGTACTGCAGGAAGTGGAGGAACACAGTTAGGAGAGGAGAGAGAGAGAGAGAACTGCAGGAAGTGGAGGAACACAATTAGGAGAGAGAAAGAGAGAGAGTTTATTGAGCGGGGGGGGGGGGGGGGGGAGTGTGTGTGTGTGCGTAACATGGAGAAGGGATAGGGGGAAAACAGTGAGGGAGAGAAGTGAGACAGGGAGGGATGAAGAGAGAAGCTATATACAGTGAGGGAGAGAAGTGAGATAGGGAGAGGAAAATGGTTGAATTAAAGTAGCTATATAGCCGAACTCCACAGGAGACTCCCGACGTAGGGTAGCACTCTTTCAGGCCGTAGCTTTATTGCTTTAGTAAGTAATCATGGGGGGTGAACAGAGAAAGGGAGGTAGAGCAAGAGAGACAGGGAGGGATGAAGCGAGAAAGTGAGGTAGAGCAAGAGAGTTTGTTTGATACGCTGTGACATCATTTTAAGTCCGTTTAAACATGGAGGCACGTATATATGTGGATGTGTGCCACAGGGAAGGGCGAGGATGGGGCATTTCTCATTTTTTTTCTAATGTCATTACAATAAATATGGTACTTTCTGAATAATTCAGAAAGTTTTGTATTGTATTGTACAATATATGTACAATACAATACTGATACTAATAGGTGGCGTAGCGGTATTAATACTAGGAGTTCGACGAGGAAGGAAACATATAATATTGTAGTATTATTATTGTATTGTATTAATATTCTACAATATTGCTAGTATTGTATTGTATTGTATTGTACAAATTGATAGTACAATACAATATTAATACAATAATATTGTGTATTTATTG
>WBZZ01004574.1:92500-97500 GCA_019918135.1 Paulinella micropora
GGCGGCCCCGAGAGTATATATTATAACTTAGCATCCGGACGGTTGCCACAAAAATCTTTAACTTCGTGACTGATTGCCAGAAGCCGGTTAAACCGTCCGAAACCGTCAGGCTTTTTTTGTAGACGACACCGTGCCTGAGGCCGGCGTAGTAGCGGCTTGAACTCTCAGAATCAAGTTCACAGATCGAACCTTTTTTACAGGTCGAACTTCAAACCGTTTTGAAGTTATAGGTTGGACTCTGTTTCATGGAGTGTTTGAAAGATTGAAAGACTTTTGTTACCATAAAGAAGAGGTTTCAAGTTCAGTTTGCCATGATTCGCACTGGAACAACATATGACTTGAACTTCTGACTGCGTGGCTTGAAAAGTGTCCAGACTTGAATTGGACAATACTTGAATAGATTGCGCATCAGCCATGTACCCGTGGTTATTACTTAATAACTCACTGTCTCTCTCTCTCTCTCTCTCTCTCTCTCTCTCTCTCTCTCTCTCTTTTTTTTTTTTTTTTAATGTATATATATACATATATATATATATATATATATATATACCCACACACACACACACACACACACACACACACACACACACACACACACACACACCTATCCCATACTCAGTACCTGTCAGGAATTATAAGGATGGTAAGAATGAGCTACAGTAAAAACAAGCGGTCAAGCACAGAGAGAGAAAGAGAGAGAGAGAGAGAGAGAGAGAGAGAGAGAGCATCAGGTAAACTATGTAATACAATGTATAGAAAAATATATGATGTAAAGAGTAAGTCAGTACCAGAGTAAGTACGTAAGTAAGTAAGTAAGTAAGTAAGTAAGTAAGTAAGTAAGTAAGTAAGTAAGTAAGTAAGTTAGTGAGTTAGTGAGCAAGAAATAGAAAAGAAGGAAAGAAAAACAAGCAACTAAGCAAGCATACAAACAAGCAAGGCAGATAGAAAGAAACCCATATTGCCAAATACGTGATTGTATGCAGTGTGTATCTTTTGTACATGCGGATTGATGGATGGATGGATGGATGGATGGATGGATGAATGGATGAATGGATGGATGTGCTCAATGTGTTCGATAAATAGACAGAGTCCGGGAACCCAGCCCGGTGCGTAACATGCGAACTCCAAGCGAATCAGCTACCACCTCTCCTCAATGTGCATATGACTGCGGGCATTCCTTGGCGAATCCTGCAACATTGATCTCTTCGTCCTTCAACAATCATGTCTATATGTAGATCAAGATGCTACTGCCATGCTTTGAAAGCTCAGGACAGCAGCTTGCAGACGAGGTGCTCAGAATGCTCGTGTTTCAAACGTTGATGGAAGAAAGTGCATTCAAAGTTGGGTGAATTTTCCCACTGGAATGTCGTGAAAAACGTCCAGTCGACATGGGTCACAAGGTCCGGGGGGGAAGGCCCAGTCTCCGATATTTGCATACTCAGCCAAACAGGCTGGTAGATACCTGATACTTGGCAGACTCCAAGCTTCCCGGCTTACGAAAAATTCACGTATAAATTGTCATGCAAATATTTGCGTTTGGCTGTGTCCTGAACGCTCCATGGCCGAAATGTCGCCTGAACTCCGATGTATGTATACGCAGGCAATCCGGCCGGTGGCTCAGTTCGTCCACCAGAACCGGGCGTCCACGCTGGCCGGGTTGGCGAAAAGCGCCTGTTCTATACCTAGGCAATACCCTCGCCGGTAATTGCGGCGGTTTGTGACGGTTACGCCCTCCTGACTCGCGTTGGCCTTACCCAGCAGCGCAACGTTATACCCGTGGCGGGCTACCCAGTGTACCCGGCCGAATGGCTGCATGTCCCCACAGCGCCGGCCACCGCTCAGCGCGAAGTCCAGCCACCCCGACCGGACTAATCGGGCTAGCTGCAGGTCGCGCGCGCGGGGGCGGAATGTCCGAGATTGTGCGCTTCCACTCGGGGCGGACATGTACCCCCAGTCGGAATGCCCGAGCACGTGGTCCCACAGGTGGAAAGTTTGGCGTAACGGATGTATTGGGGCAAACGGCACACCGGCCCGCCAGATGCGCGACACGTTCCAGCGAATATGTAGCCCTAGAGATAGATAGAAAGGTAGGTAGGTAGCAGGTGGGTGAATAGATGGATAGATAGATAGATAGATAGATAGATAGATAGATAGATAGATAGATAGATAGATAGATGGATAGATGGATAGGTAGGTAGATAGATAGATAGATAGATAGATAGATAGATAGATAGATATATAGATACATAGATAGATAGATAGACAGACAGACAGACAGATAGACAGATGGATAGACAGATGGATAGATAGATAGATAGATAGATAGATAGATAGATAGATAGACAGACAGACAGACAGACAGACAGATAGATAGATAGATAGATAGATAGATAGATAGATAGATAGATAGATAGATAGATAGATAGATAGATAGACAGACAGATAGATAGATAGATAGATAGATAGATAGATAGATAGATAGATAGATAGATAGATAGGTAGGTAGATAGGTTGGTTGGTAGGTAGGTAGGTAGGTAGGTAGGTAGATAGATAGATATATAGATAGATAAATAGATAAATAGACAGACAGGAAGATAAATAGATACATAGATAGATAGATAGATAGATAGGTAGGTAGGTAGGTAGGTAGGTAGGTAGGTAGGGAGATAGATAGATAGATAGATAGATAGATAGATAAATAGATAGATAGATAGAAAGATAGGTAGATAGGTAGATAGGTAGGTAGGTAGGTAGGTAGGTAGGTAGGTAGGTAGATAGATAGATAGATAGATAGATAGATAGATAGATAGATAGATAGATAGATAGATTGATAGATTGATAGATAGATAGATAGATAGATAGATAGATAGATAGATAGATAGATAGATAGATAGATAGACAGACAGATAGATAAATAGATAAATAGATGAGATATCGACTAATGTCAGAAAAAAGGAGCTTCTGATTTCGTCAACCAAGGAAGTCTGTAAAGTATTGACCCGATGCCCAGCTAAGCCGTGATGTTTGCACGGAAGGGACTGATACAGGCGATACCAAAGCTCCCTAGTACCAGGCGGGGCCAGGGCTCGTTCCATAAAGCGCCCCTTGCAACGAGCTCCCACCTCCATTACAGAGGGCCCAGTAAGCAGATGGAGTTTCGAGACTGTTCGACAGTCTAGTATAAACCGACAGAGCACTGTGGGTTTTATTCCGGGCTCAACAAGCGAGAAAGGGCACCCTGAGGGAACAGGATTGTGCTTCCCGTCGCTATTTCGGCATGTGACTCATAGGCGTATGGCTAGGCACACATAAGGCACCCCACCACGAGATAGATGAGATGTCGCAAAGGAATGTAGTCCTTGCAAAGGAACGCAGTTTCACATCAAACAATAATTTGTGTACTGTGCATGTGTCCGGGATGGGAATCACGGGTAGACTGTGTTCTGGAAAAAGAAGAGGAGGAAGGACGTTGAAGAAAAAGGCAATCTAGAAATGGAGAGTGGGAGGATAAGGAAGAAGAGAAAGAAAAGGAAGCCGTTAGTCCAAGTGTTTTGAGCACCGTAAGCTTGCGCAAGCTACAATGATGACATTGTATGAGGCCTAAACCCCCGCAGGGACCTAGCCCGGGCTATGCAACACTGGACGGCTATGATGGAATGCAGTCACCAATACGGACTAGAGGAAGATTAGTCCAATTTTTGACTGCACAGGAGCGATAAATCGCAAAAGAGCAACGAGCTACGCAGGAAGATAGCTTGAAGCAAAGGGATTTGGATTGGGGATGGGAAAAACCCAAGGCGCGGAAACATCGATGAACAGAGAACGATACCATGCCGCGAGCCCCGCATTCGATTGGTCGAAGGTGGCAGGTCCATCCGTTGTCCTCGATTTGAGATTTGAGCTTGTTGTATCGGTTGGTCTTGTAGGCTCGTGCGTCAAGGATGTTTTCCTCGACCGGGCACGTTAGCTCGATCAGAATACATATCTTGGTAGACAGTGACCAGACAACGATATCGGGGCGGAGGTCAGTGACACAAATGTGGACCAGAACCGGTGTATTGGGTTTGGAGTTGCCAATCGTTTGCAGTGTCAAGCAGGGTCGATGAAATGACTGTCTCTTAGGCTTCTGCTCGCCCTCTTTCACAAACATAGACTTTGATTCATTTTGGTCTATAGGGGAGCGTTTGTTATGGCTCTCGATGTGTTTTTGAAGGGGAGCTTCAATAGTGCAGAGCACAGAGTCATGACGCCAGGTATAGCGGCCTTGTTTGAGGGCAACATGGCAACCGGAGAGGATGTGGCATAGATGTGCTTGACCGGAACAGAGGGCACACTTGTTGTTGGGAATGATTCCCCACAGACGTCTAAGGTCGGGGGTAATAACCGAGTTTGTGCTTGCGTTGCTTCCTTGAGACGACGGCGGAGGCGGTTTCCGGTCTTCAATAATACTCGCCAAGTTTTTTGCAGGCTTTTTGCAACAGCAGCTGGAATTGAACCTGCCCTTTTGAGATCTCGCAGATGTCTCTTTTGGATCAGTTTTTGTTGTCGGTTCTGCGTGAGTTCTGTTTGGAGCCGGATTACGTGGCGGTTTTTTCGCTCATGAGTTTGTTCTTGTGTTTTTGTTACCCGTTGTGATATGAAGTCGTAGAGATATCTTTCAAATTTCGCTACTGCTTCGTCACATGACAGGCATTTGATGAGAGAGGAGGGAAGGATGAGAGGGAGTGCGGATTGGAGTTCTTCTTCAATGCCTTTCCATTCGCTTGGTGTTGATGGCAATACCAGGCGTTTTCTTCTTTCGGTTGGTTCTTTCGGGGCACTTCTTGTCCGATGGACGAAATGGGAGTATGTCTCGGCGTCAACACAGTGGGTGGAATCCAGGTTGATAATGCCGGGTTGCGACTTGTAGTCCGGATGGACGTGCGCTTTTGGGCTCTTCTTTTCGAGGAGGCCCGAAAGGTCTTCGTAAGGGTGAACATGAGCAAAATCTTCTCCAGGGG
>WBZZ01004574.1:120000-130000 GCA_019918135.1 Paulinella micropora
GTTTGGAGTTGCCAATCGTTTGCAGTGTCAAGCAGGGATGGTCGATGAAATGACTGTCCCTTAGGCTTCTGCTCGCCCTCTTTCACAAACATAGACTTTGATTCATTTTGGTCTATAGGGGAGCGTTTGTTATGGCTCTCGATGTGTTTTTTAAGGGGAGCTTCAATAGTGCAGAGCACAGAGTCATGACGCCAGGTATAGCGGCCTTGTTTGAGGGCAACATGGCAACCGGAGAGGATGTGGCATAGATGTGCTTGACCAGAACAGAGGGCACACTTGTTGTTGGGAATGATTCCCCACAGACGTCTAAGGTCGGGGGTAATAACCGAGTTTGTGCTTGCGTTGATGACCCAAGAGATTAAACGGGGATTACGGGTTCCGATGAGGCGAGCCCAGGAGAGGTCGAAGGGGCATGCGTCTTCAAAACGAAGGAAGCACCCTTGCATGGCTTTGTCCATGTCATGCACTGCGGTTGTCTCAAGTATTGTCTCAGCAGCTAATTCTAAAACCCTGTCTTTGCGGTCTGTGATGGAATGTTCTTTTGGGTAGCGACCATGACCAAGTCCGAGATGATCGGATTGGCCTCGATGTTTGAATTCAAAATCAACTTGTGCCTCAAGCTTTTCGAGCATAGGCTCTGGTTTCCAGATAGTTCGAAATGTTTCGTGTTTCATCAGGTTCATCGCATAAATGGACGAGAGGTGTTTATCTGGGCAGTACTTCAGCATTTGAGCACGGTTGATTTGAAGTCGCTGGTAAAAAGAGACGATGGATTGGAGCTGTAGACCGAATTTCGAGCGTGGGCGGTAAAGGCAAGAGACCAGAGCTCTTTTGTAGATATTGGCCCATTTTTTGAGGAAGCGGGTCGCAATTTTCTCAAGGGTTTTGGCGAAAGATAAGCAGAGGTCATAAGTGAGAAATGGCCAGGCAAGTGACTGGACAGCGTAGTGCTGGTATAGCCACAGTTTCATAAAGCCATTGATCGAGCAGTTATCGATGGCTTGCATAGAAACAATGAACTTCTTTTGGATTGCTGCACGTTGTTCGTTTTCGCTGAGGTCATGGTAGACAATCCATCCGAGGTCTTTGAAAGGCTTGTCAGCGATGAAGTCAATCGGTTTGCCAGTAATAGTAAGGGCGGGGTCGAAAGGTGGGAACGAGATCGGCAATAATCGTTTGAGACCCTTATGGTCGTCGGCTTTAGTCCAGTATTTGAAAGCAAGGCTTTTGCATTTGGGCGGTTTCGCGGCCATTGTTCTGGACCATGACAGAAATTTGTCAATCATGTTGATGGACGATTGACAGTGTTTCGGGGATCGGCAGTGTAGTTTGAGGTCGTCAGCATAAGCAGCTTCGTGCACGATGACTTCATCTGTTGAGGTCTTATGCTTGAAATGATAACCGTTGTTTTTGGTCAAGGATGATAGGAGGTCAAGGAGTAGGTTGAAAACTATGTTGAAAAGGAGAGGAGAAATGCAGCATCCTTGAAAAACGCCAACAGCAAAAACAAAGGGTTCTGATGACCAATCTTTCCCTTCGATTGTGGCTACTAAGAGTTCGTAGTATAAAAAGATTATGCGAGCAAACATAGGGGGCACGTGGTACCACCAGAGAGCGAACTGGATCAAGTTGTGGTTTACGCTTCCAAAAGCGTTTTGTAGGTCAATCCATGCTATGACCAGTTGGCGATAGTGATCTTTTGCATTTCTGATGGTAGCTTTTGTAGTTGCAATGTGCTCGGGGCATCCTGCAACGTTACGGAGGAAACCCTTTTGTTTTGCTCTGTCAAAGTACTTGTTATCTAGCAAAAAACTCTCTAGGCGTTTTGACCACAAAGAGAAAAATACCTTACCCGAGCAGCTTGTCAGAGCAATCGGACGATAGTTTGAGGCCTGAAGTGGATCGCCGTCCTTATGAAGGAGGGAGATAGCAGCTTGGGCCCAGCTATTAGCTACGTCAGTTGTCCAACACTTGACAATGAGTTTGTGTAAGAAAAGTAAAGCGGTGGGAAGTCTCTTGTAAACAAGGTAGCTAATACTATCTCTGCCAGGGGCTGCACCATTACGCTTGGCAAACACAGATCTTTTGGTTTCCAAGAAGGACGGTGGCTTGAGGTCAAAGGGGACAGTTGGTAGAGGTGGGCGATTCATTTCAGGTAAGGGCACGTAGGTTTGTTCACGATTAGCGTCTTTGTATAGGTTGGGAAAGTAGGAGTCACAGTTTTCTTTGGATAGGGAGGAAGTGGTTTGGGTTGAGGGGGGATGAAACAGATTTTTGGCAAACTTATGAGGGTCAGTTCGGAAGCGTGTATTTGCTTGTCGTTGAGCGGAGCTTAAAGTTGCTTCCTTGAGACGACGGCGGAGGCGGTTACCGGTCTTCAATAATACTCGCCAAGTTTTTTGCAGGCTTTTTGCAACAGCAGCTGGAATTGAACCTGCTCTTTTGAGATCTCGCAGATGTCTCTTTTGGATCAGTTTTTGTTGTCGGTTCTGCGTGAGTTCTGTTTGGAGCCGGATTACGTGGCGGTTTTTTCGTTCATGAGTTTGTTCTTGTGTTTTTGTTTGAGGTACCCGTTGTGATATGAAGTCGTAGAGATATCTTTCAAATTTCGCTACTGCTTCGTCACACGACAAGCGTTTGATGAGAGAGGAGGGGAGGATGAGAGGGAGTGCGGATTGGAGTTCTTCTTCAATGCCTTTCCATTCGCTTGGTGTTGATGGCAATACCAGGCGTTTTCTTCTTTCGGTTGGTTCTTTCGGGGCACTTCTTGTCCGATGGACGAAATGGGAGTATGTCTCGGCGTCAACACAGTGGGTGGAATCCAGGTTGATAATGCCGGGTTGCGACTTGTAGTCCGGATGGACGTGCGCTTTTGGGCTCTTCTTTTCGAGGAGGCCCGAAAGGTCTTCGTAAGGGTGAACATGAGCAAAATCTCCTCCAGGGGGTTCAGGCGGTGCAGAGCACGCACTGGGAGGGTGACGGCGGCCAATCCGGAGGGAATAGCGGTGCGTCGGTAGGTTTTCGCATGTAGTTTTTGTAACTTACGGCTTAACTTAGGGGAAGCAAGCCTCTTTGTTTAAGCCAGGGTTGTCAGCCCAAGAAGAAAAAGAGAAAGGTTTGGTTGCCGCGCTTTATCGCCGCGACGGGGTCACATATGGATGAGATGTCGCAAAGGAATGTAGTCCTTGCAAAGGAACGCAGTTTCACATCAAACAATAATTTGTGTACTGTGCATGTGTCCGGGATGGGAATCACAGATAGATAGATAGATAGATAGATAGATAGAAAGATAGATAGAAAGATAGATAGAAAGATAGATAGAAAGATAGATAGAAAGATAGATATATAGATAGTTAGATAGATTAGATTAGATTAGATAGATAGATTAGATAGATAGATAGATAGATAGATAGATAGATAGATAGATAGATAGATAGATAGATAGATAGATAAGATAGATAGATAGATAGATAGATAGATAAGATAGATAGATAAGATAGATAGATAAGATAGATAGATAAGATAGATAGATAAGATAGATAGATAAGATAGATAGATAAGATAGATAGATAAGATAGATAGATAAGATAGATAGATAAGATAGATAGATAAGATAGATAGATAGATAGATAGATAAGATAGATAGACAGACAGATAGATAGATAGATAGATAGATAGATAGATAGATAGATAGATAGATAGATAGATAGAAAGATAGATAGAAAGATAGATAGATAGATAGATAGATAGATAGATAGATAGATAGATAGATAGATAGATTAGATTAGATAGATTAGATTAGATAGATTAGATTAGATAGATATATAGATAGATAGATAGATAGATAGATAGATAGATAGATAGATAGATAGATAGATAGATAGATAGATAGATAGATAGATAGATTGATAGATAGATAGATAAGATAGATAGATAAGATAGATAGATAAGATAGATAGATAAGATAGATAGATAAGATAGATAGATAAGATAGATAAGATAGATAGATAAGATAGATAGATAAGATAGATAGATAAGATAGATAGATAAGATAGATAGATAAGATAGATAGATAAGATAGATAGATAAGATAGATAGATAAGATAGATAGATAAGATAGATAGATAAGATAGATAGATAAGATAGATAGATAAGATAGATAGATAAGATAGATAGATAAGATAGATAGATAAGATAGATAGATAAGATAGATAGATAAGATAAAGATAGATAGATAAGATAGATAGATAAGATAGATAGATAAGATAGATAGATAAGATAGATAGATAAGATAGATAGATAAGATAGATAGATAAGATAGATAGATAAGATAGATAGATAGATAAGATAGATAGATAAGATAGATAGATAAGATAGATAGATAAGATAGATAGATAAGATAGATAGATAAGATAGATAGATAAGATAGATAGATAAGATAGATAGATAAGATAGATAGATAAGATAGATAGATAAGATAGATAGATAAGATAGATAGATAAGATAGATAGATAAGATAGATAGATAAGATAGATAGATAAGATAGATAGATAAGATAGATAGATAAGATAGATAGATAAGATAGATAGATAAGATAGATAGATAAGATAGATAGATAAGATAGATAGATAAGATAGATAGATAAGATAGATAGATAAGATAGATAGATAAGATAGATAGATAAGATAGATAGATAAGATAGATAGATAAGATAGATAGATAAGATAGATAGATAAGATAGATAGATAAGATAGATAGATAAAAGATAGATAAGATAGATAGATAAGATAGATAGATAAGATAGATAGATAAGATAGATAGATAAGATAGATAGATAAGATAGATAGATAAGATAGATAGATAAGATAGATAGATAAGATAGATAGATAAGATAGATAGATAAGATAGATAGATAAGATAGATAGATAAGATAGATAGATAAGATAGATAAGATAGGTAGATAGATAAGATAGGTAGATAGATAAGATAGATAGATAGATAGATATAAGATAGATAAGATAGATAGATAAGATAGATAGATAAGATAGATAGATAAGATAGATAGATAAGATAGATAGATAAGATAGATAGATAAGATAGATAGATAAGATAGATAGATAAGATAGATAGATAAGATAGATAGATAAGATAGATAGATAACATAGATAGATAAGATAGATAGTTAAGATAGATAGATAGATAGATAGATAGATAGATAGATAGATAGATAGATAGATAGATAGATAAAGATAGAAAAACAGATAGATAGATAGATAGATAGATATAAAAATAGATATAAAGATAAGATAGATAGATTAGATAGATAGATAAATAGATAGAAAGATAGAAAGATAGAAAGATAGATAGATAGATAGATAGATAGATAGATAGATAGATAGATAGATAGATAGATAGATAAGATAGATAGATAGATAGATAGATAGATAGATAGATAGATAGATAGATAGATAGATAGATAGATAGATAGATAGATAGATAGATAGATAGATAGATAGATAGATAGATAGGTAGATAGGTAGGTAGATAGATAGATAGATAGATACATAGATAGATAGATAGATAGATAGATAGATAAGATAGATAGTAAGATAGATAGATAAGATAGATAGATAAGATAGATAGATAAGATAGATAGATAAGATAGATAGATAAGATAGATAGATAAGATAGATAGATAAGATAGATAGATAAGATAGATAGATAAGATAGATAGATAAGATAGATAGATAAGATAGATAGATAAGATAGATAGATAAGATAGATAGATAAGATAGATAGATAAGATAGATAGATAAGATAGATAGATAAGATAGATAGATAAGATAGATAGATAAGATAGATAGATAAGATAGATAGATAAGATAGATAGATAAGATAGATAGATAAGATAGATAGATAAGATAGATAGATAAGATAGATAGATAAGATAGATAGATAAGATAGATAGATAAGATAGATAGATAAGATAGATAGATAAGATAGATAGATAAGATAGATAGATAAGATAGATAAGATAGATAGATAAGATAGATAGATAAGATAGATAGATAAGATAGATAGATAAGATAGATAGATAAGATAGATAGATAAGATAGATAGATAAGATAGATAGATAAGATAGATAGATAAGATAGATAGATAAGATAGATAGATAAGATAGATAGATAAGATAGATAGATAAGATAGATAGATAAGATAGATAGATAAGATAGATAGATAAGATAGATAGATAAGATAGATAGATAAGATAGATAGATAAGATAGATAGATAGATAGATAGATAAGATAGATAGATAAGATAGATAGATAAGATAGATAGATAAGATAGATAGATAAGATAGATAGATAAGATAGATAGATAAGATAGATAGATAAGATAGATAGATAAGATAGATAGATAAGATAGATAGATAAGATAGATAGATAAGATAGATAGATAAGATAGATAGATAAGATAGATAGATAAGATAGATAGATAAGATAGATAGATAAGATAGATAGATAAGATAGATAGATAAGATAGATAAGATAGATAGATAAGATAGATAGATAAGATAGATAAGATAGATAGATAAGATAGATAGATAAGATAGATAGATAAGATAGATAGATAAGATAGATAGATAAGATAGATAGATAAGATAGATAGATAAGATAGATAGATTAGATAGATAGATAAGATAGATAGATAAGATAGATAGATAAGATAGATAGATAAGATAGATAGATAAGATAGATAGATAAGATAGATAGATAATAGATAGATAGATAATAGATAGATAGATAGATAGATAGATAGATAGATAGATAAAGATAGAAAGATAGATAGATAGATAGATAGATAGATAGATAGATAGATAGATAGATAGATAGATATAAAGATAGATATAAAGATAAGATAGATAGATAAGATAGATAGATAAATAGATAGATAGATAGATAGATAGATAGATAGATAGATAGATAGATAGATAGATAGATAGATAGATAGATAGATAGATAGATAGATAGATAGATAGATAGATAGATAGATAGATAGATAGATAGATAGATAAATAGATAGATAGATAGATAGATAGATAAGATAGATAGTAAGATAGATAGTAAGATAGATAGATAAGATAGATAGATAAGATAGATAGATAAGATAGATAGATAAGATAGATAGATAAAATAGATAGATAAGATAGATAGATAAGATAGATAGATAAGATAGATAGATAAGATAGATAGATAAGATAGATAGATAAGATAGATAGATAAGATAGATAGATAAGATAGATAGATAGATAGATAGATAGATAGATAGATAGATAGATAGATAGATAGACAGATTGATAGATAGATAGATAAATAGATAGATAGATAGATATGTTTAATCTATGGGCGTGGCTTAGCTTGAAAAGCCATGGCCTCCTATACTACCCCCGGACAAGAACTTTCAGCACCGGCCAAGCTGCACACCAACCACTGTCTCGCTGTGGTTGGTGTCTGTGCCCAGTTCAAGCCGAAAGGTAGCCGAGCCCTTTTGAACTATACGGGACAACACTAGAACACTCCCCAGGAGCGCGTGCCCTAAGGAGATGATGCCATGAGCAAGTCGAGGTTTCAGGAGTTCACGCTCGTTGTGAGTTACCTTCTACAACCCCGACTTCATCAACCCTTTGCATCACGCCCCGACTTCATCAGCCATGGTCAGGAGTTGGTTGCCTGTTTAGCCCTTGCGCTGCGCGCGATTAACGGCGGACACAAAATCGTCATTGTAGATATATAGATAGATAGATAGATAGATAGATAGATAGATAGATAGATAGATAGATAGATAGATAGATAGATAGATAGATAGATAGATAGATAGATAGAAAGATAGATAGAAAGATAGATAGATAGATAGATAGATAGATAGATAGATAGATAGATAGATAGATAGATAGATAGATAGATAGATTAGATTAGATAGATTAGATTAGATAGATTAGATTAGATAGATATAGATAGATAGATAGATAGATAGATAGATAGATAGATAGATAGATAGATAGATAGATAGATAGATAGATAGATAGATAGATAGATAGATAGATAGATAGATAAGATAGATAGATAGATAGATAGATAAGATAGATAGATAAGATAGATAGATAAGATAGATAGATAAGATAGATAGATAAGATAGATAGATAAGATAGATAGATAAGATAGATAAGATAGATAGATAAGATAGATAGATAAGATAGATAGATAAGATAGATAGATAAGATAGATAGATAAGATAGATAGATAAGATAGATAGATAAGATAGATAGATAAGATAGATAGATAAGATAGATAGATAAGATAGATAGATAAGATAGATAGATAAGATAGATAGATAAGATAGATAGATAAGATAGATAGATAAGATAGATAGATAAGATAGATAGATAAGATAGATAGATAAGATAGATAGATAAGATAGATAGATAAGATAGATAGATAAGATAGATAGATAAGATAGATAGATAAGATAGATAGATAAGATAGATAGATAAGATAGATAGATAAGATAGATAGATAAGATAGATAGATAAGATAGATAGATAAGATAGATAGATAAGATAGATAGATAAGATAGATAGATAAGATAGATAGATAAGATAGATAAGATAAGATAGATAAGATAGATAGATAAGATAGATAGATAAGATAGATAGATAAGATAGATAGATAAGATAGATAGATAAGATAGATAGATAAGATAGATAGATAAGATAGATAGATAAGATAGATAGATAAGATAGATAGATAAGATAGATAGATAAGATAGATAGATAAGATAGATAGATAAGATAGATAGATAAGATAGATAGATAAGATAGATAGATAAGATAGATAGATAAGATAGATAGATAAGATAGATAGATAAGATAGATAGATAAGATAGATAGATAAGATAGATAGATAAGATAGATAGATAAGATAGATAGATAAGATAGATAGATAAGATAGATAGATAAGATAGATAGATAAGATAGATAGATAAGATAGATAGATAAGATAGATAGATAAGATAGATAGATAGAGATAGATAGATAAGATAGATAGATAAGATAGATAGATAAGATAGATAGATAAGATAGATAGATAAGATAGATAGATAAGATAGATAGATAAGATAGATAGATAAGATAGATAGATAAGATAGATAAGATAGGTAGATAGATAAGATAGGTAGATAGATAAGATAGATAGATAAGATAGATAGATAAGATAGATAGATAAGATAGATAGATAGATAGATAGATAGATAGATAAGATAGATAGATAAGATAGATAGATAAGATAGATAGATAAGATAGATAGATAAGATAGATAGATAAGATAGATAGATAAGATAGATAGATAAGATAGATAGATAACATAGATAGATAAGATAGATAGTTAAGATAGATAGATAGATAGATAGATAGATAGATAAAGATAGAAAAATAGATAGATAGATAGATAGATATAAAGATAGATATAAAGATAAGATAGATAGATTAGATAGATAGATAAATAGATAGAAAGATAGAAAGATAGATAGATAGATAGATAGATAGATAGATAGATAGATAGATAGATAAGATAGATAGATAGATAGATAGATAGATAGATAGATAGATAGATAGATAGATAGATAGATAGATAGGTAGATAGGTAGGTTGACAGATAAGTAGATAGATAGATAGATAGATAGATAGATAGATAGATAGATAGATAGATAGATAGATAAGATAGATAGATAGATAGTAAGATAGATAGATAAGATAGATAGATAAGATAGATAGATAAGATAGATAGATAAGATAGATAGATAAGATAGATAGATAAAATAGATAGATAAGATAGATAGATAAAATAGATAGATAAGATAGATAGATAAGATAGATAGATAAGATAGATAGATAAGATAGATAGATAAGATAGATAGATAAGATAGATAGATAAGATAGATAGA
>WBZZ01004575.1:0-17500 GCA_019918135.1 Paulinella micropora
TAACTTGTTTTCCTTCGTTTGTAGCTTTGTACCTAATATATAAATGTATGTACACATGCCCTTCCTGACCTGACCCTACCTGACCTTGTCCTGCCCTACCTAACCTTACCTAACCTAACCTTACCTAACCTTACCTAACCTTGACCTACGTTACCTTGCCTAACCTTACCCTACTTATCTACCTTACCGTACCCTACATTATCTTACCTTAAATTTCCTGTACCTTAACCTAACCCTACCCTACCTTATGCCCTACCTACACCTGGCTTACCTAACCTACCTGACCCTACCTTACCCTACCTGAGCCTGGCTTACCTTAGCCTACCTCACCCTACCTTACCCTACCCTACCCTACCTTACCCTACCCTACCCTACCTTACCTACCCTACCCTACCTTACCTACCTACCCCTACCTTACCCTACCTCCTTACCTTACCCTACCCTACCTTACCTTACCCTTACCTTACCTTACCTTACTGTATAAATATATATATAATATATATATATATATATGTGTAAATATATATATATATATTACCTTACCTTACTGTGATTTTTATATATATGTATGCATAATATTTTGTTAGCCATTCCCTATGTATTTATATAATATTGCTTGCTTGTTAGAGAAGAAACCGAACGTATTTTTGGAATCGTGTATTCTGATGTTTGGAACTTGTGCTCTCGCTCTTTTCTTAAGAGGAATGCACAGCTCGCGGTATTACGACTGCTACAATTTTTGCTAATATTTATGCACAACTACTTTTAACTGTTGCTGCCATTTCTGCGGAAATCTGCTAGTATATCTTAACATTTTTATAATTTGTAAAATATACACTACCGCAACCTCTATACTTTAAATTTTACAGTTTTGTATAATAACATTGCTGCATTATGTATCAAATATTATTTATCAATATCATTCGTCCTTGACATATAATAAAACTACTGCCTCTATTATCTATTCTGTATTATATTATATATCATGCATATGATTGGTCCTTTTATTAGGTATGATCATTATATATTTTATATATTCTGTTTACGTCAAAAAACTACCGTCATATGTAGTAAATTATGTACTGTATACAAGATTTGTAATATTGTATTACCATGGTTTATCGTAAATTTTGTATTTGCACATCATATATTCTATCCTACATTTTTTTTCTATTCTCTATTATGACTTATTCGTCGATGCATACATACATCTTTATCCATCTGTCTAAATACTCACACACATTGTTCTTTTGCGACATAAAGTAAACTACTGCTTCATAGATATTATATAAATATTATATAGTACGTCTGAATATTCAAAAAAGAAAACTGACGGTAATAATACTGTTACTGAAAAGTCCTTTACTTCACCTTCACCTCGTTCCATCCCATCCTACCTAATCTAGTCGTATTCAATTTACTTCTATGTAGCTTTTTTTGTGAGTTACGATGCAGGTGCAAATCTTGCACAAAAAAAGAGCGGTAGGAGAATTTCTTTATATATTATTATTTTTGCAGGTTCGGTAATCGCATAGTGCGTTCTTTCCTTTCCAAGTTCGCGATGCCTATTACGATCATCGTCATGATTCTGCTGGAATCAGCTATTCATGGCGATCCTCCTATGCTGAAAGTCTTACCTCAACTGGAGCCCACCTACAAGTACCTACTAACGTTAGCAGTCGTGGTAGTAGTGAAAGGGCAGCAGGTCGATGAACGACAGGCGGAGATCGAGCAGTGGGCTTGCGTTCAGTGCACCTACTTGAACGGCTGCGACGTCTCCGCATGTGGTATGTGCGTATTGCCCAACTCCCCGATCCCGAGGCGCGGTGTGTCGGTGTCGCTGCTGCTGGCCACATACCAGCGCTGGGAGGCAGCGGGCCTGGCTGCGGGCGCCACCACCGACGACGTAGTGCGCGATCTTGTCAAGCCCGCCACCGCGGACCAGAAATGCTCCTACGTGGAGCTGCTGGCCCGGTCGCAGGACCCGCAAGACCGCGCCGGCGTGGCGACCGCCACTGTGTTTCTTTCCCACGCGTGGAAGTACACATTCAAGCAAGTGGTGGAGGCTATTGCTGCTCACTGGCCCGACAAAGACAACGTGAGAAGTCAGACCTTTCTTTGGTTTGACATTTTCACAGTGAACCAGCACCAGACCTCCACGGTGGATCCGGACTTCTGGTTCGAGGCGTTTAGGGAGAACGTCCGGACGATCGGCCGTACGGTGCTGATTCTCTCTCCCTGGAGGAACCCTGTGCCCTGACTCGCTCATGGTGTCTGTGGGAGATATTCTGCACGCGACTTACCAAAGCCTCGTTCGAAATATGTCTCTCTCCCACAGAAACCAAGGATTTTGAAAAGGCGCTTGTGAATGATTTCCCTTCTATTCTAGGGTCGCTCTCCAAAATCGATGTTAACAAGGCGGAGGCTTTCAAGAAGGAAGACCAAGAGAAAATCTTGGCCTTAGTGGAAGGGATGCAAGACGGGGCGCACGAGCTGAACAAGGCCGTGCTGGCTGAGATGCGGGCCTGGGTAGTGCAGGCTGGTCGCGACGCGCTCAAGGCGAGGGAAGGCAAAACAGACGAAGCCACTTTGAAGCTCATGAATCAAGTGGGCAGACTGCTTCAAGACCTGGGCGACCTCAAGGGAGCGGAGGAGTTTCTTCGGGGTGCTTTGGAAGCGAGCGAGAAGACGCTCGGGCCCGAGCACCCATCCACGTTGGCTTCGGTCAGCAACCTGGCCAGCTTGCTGATGCAGCAGGGCAAGCTGGCGGAGGCCGAGCCTCTGTACCGCAGGGCTCTGCAAGGAAAGGAGAAGACGCTCGGGCCCGAACACCTCGATACTTTGACTTTGGTCAACAACCTGGGCTTGTTGCTGTATCAGCAGGGCAAGCTGGCGGAGGCCGAGGTGCAGCAGGACAAGCTGGCGGAGGCCGAGGTGCAGCAGGGCAAGCTGGCGGAGGCCGAGCCTCTGTTCCGCAGATCTCTGCAAGCAAGAGAGAAGACGCTCGGGCCCGAGTACCCGGGCACGTTGACTTCGGTCAACAACCTGGGTTTGTTGCTGCAGCAGCAGGGAAAGCTGGCGGAGGCCGAGCCTCTGTTCCGCAGGGCTCTGCAAGGACAGGACAAGATGCTCGGGCCCGAGCACCCGTCCACGTTGACTTCGGTCAACAACCTGGGATTGTTGCTGGAGCAGCAGGGCAAGCTGGCGGAGGCCGAGCCTCTGTATTGCAGGGTTCTTCGAGGAAAAGAAAAGACGCTCGGGGCCGAGCACCCGTCCACGTTGACTTCGGTCAGCAACCTGGGCGCGTTGCTGAAGAACCAGGGCAAGCTGGCGGAGGCCGAGCCTCTGTTGCGCAGGGCTCTGCAAGGACTGGAAAAGACGCTCGGGCCGAGCACCCGTCCACGTTGACTTTGGTGTACAACCTGGCCGACTTGCTGGCGAACAACCTGGGTTTGCTGCAGCAGCAGGGCAAGGTGGCGGAGGCCGAGCCTCTGTTCCGCAGGGCTCTGCGAGGACAGGAGAAGATGCTCGGGCCCGAGCACCCGTCCACGTTGATTTCGGTCAACAACCTGGGCTTGTTGCTGGAGCATCAGGGCAAGCTGGCGGAGGCCGAGCCTCTGTACCGCAGGGCTCTGCAAGCAAGAGAAAAGACGCTCGGGGATGAGCATCCGGCCACGTTGATTTCGGTCGGTAACCTGGGCATGTTTCTGAAGCAGCGGGGCAAGCTGGCGGAGGCCGAGCCTCTGTTCCGCAGGGCTGTACAAGGATGGGAGAAGTCGATCGGGGCTGAGCACCCGGACACGTTGACTTGCGTCAGCCGCCTGGGCATGTTGCTGAAGCAGCGGGGCATGTTGGCGGAGGCCGAGCCTCTGTATCGCAGGGTTCTGCAAGGATGCGAGAAGACACGTGGGGCCGAGCACCCGCAAACGTTGATTTCGGCCAACAACCTGGCCACGTTGCTGCAGACGCAGGGCAGGCTGGTGGAGGCCGAACCTCTGTACCGCAGGGCTCTGCAAGGACACGAGAAGACGCTTGGTGCCGATCACCTGGACACGTTGGGTTCGGTGTACAACCTGGCCGGGTTGCTGCAAACGCAGGGCAAGCTGGCGGAGGCAGAACCTCTGCACCGCAGGGCTTTGCAAGGAAGAGAAAAGACGCTCGGGGCGGAGCATCTGGACACGTTGCAATCGGTCGGCAACCTTGCCGGGTTGTTGTATCAGCAGGGCAAGCTAGGGGAGGCCGAGCCCCTATACCGCAGGGCTCTGCAAGCAAGAGAAAAGACGCTCGGGGCTGAGCACCTGGAAACGTTGCAATCGGTCGGCGACCTGGCCCAGGTGCTGTATCAGCAGGACAAGCTGGCGGAGGCCGAGCCTCTGTACCGCAGGGCTCTGCAAGGATACAAGAAGACGCTCGGGACTGAGCACCAGTCCACGTTGACTCCGATCAACAACCTGGGAACGTTGCTGACCAAGCAGGGCAAGCTGGCGGAGGCCGAGCGTCTGTACCACACGGCTCTGCAAGGACTAGAGAAGACCCTCGGGGCAGAGCACCCGTCCACCTTGAATTTGGTGTGGAACTTGGCCGACTTGCTGGTTAAGCAGAGCAATCTGGCAGAGGCCGAGCATCTGTGCCGCAGGGCTCTGCAAGGACGGGAGAAGACGCTCGGGGCTGAGCACCCGCAAACGTTGATTTCGGCCAACGGCCTGGCCCAGGTGCTGTATCAGCAGGGCAAGCTGGCGGAGGCCGAGCCTCTCTATCGCAGAGCTCTACGAGGAAGAGAGAAGACGCTCGGGCTGAGCACCCGGACACGTTGGGTTCGGTGTACAACCTGGCCTCGTTGCTAAAGCAGCAGAGCAAGCTGGCGGAGGCTGAGGATCTCTACCGCAGGGAACTGCAAGGGAGCGAGAAGACGCTCGGGCTGAACACCCGTCCACGTTGGCTTCGGTCGGCAACCTGGGCGCGTTTCTGCGGGATCAGGGCAAGCTGGCGGAGGCCGAGCCTCTGTGTCGCAGGGCTCTGCAAGCACAGGAGAAGACGCTCGGGGCAGAGCACCTGGACACGTTGACTTCGGTCAGCCGCCTGGGCTTTTTGCTGCAGAAGCAGGGCAAGCTTACGGAGGCAGAGCTTTTGCTTCGCAGGGCTCTGCAAGGCTGCGAGCAGACGCTTGAGGCCGAACACTGGCTCACGTTGTCTTCGGTCAGCCGCCTGGCAGACTTGTTGGAGCAGCAGGGCAAGCTGGCGGAGACAGAGACTCTGAAACGCAGAGTTCAGGAAGCAAAAAGATGACGCGATATGAGAAGTCCACTAGCAGCTTGATAACAGGAGTACCTTGGATTGCGCCACAATCACAAGACAAGCTAGGATCCGTTTTGCCCTTTTGATATGGAGAGAGAGAGGCACTTGCGAGTGTGCATGCTATAGATTAAAATAATACGTATCAAGGTGTATGTCTCGATTTGAAGTTTCTGATTTCTTGGAAAATATATACCTACTCCCCCTGTGGTGACATTGTGATCGCAGATCAACTTTGATAACTTAGCTTTCTGGCTTTCTATTAACAATTTAACCCTCGGATTAACGGTAGTATTGATACACCTGGGCCTGGTGGACAGTGGAGTGATCCGAGTCACGGTCCACTTTTTTTTTTTTTTTTTTTTTTTTTTTTTTTTTTTTTTTTTTTTTTTTTTTTTTTTTTTTCCTGCGACAGTGACGTCGAAACAACTGCACCTGCTTTCCCCCCCTCTCCCTTTTGCTTACGGCACTAATTTCCGCCTAAGCTCCCGACCTGATCCCGGCGAATTTGGCTGCCACGGCCTGGCAGGCAAGCTTCGCAGCGCTGGTTGCTACTTTGCTACTGATCTTGTTCAAGGTTCGCCGACGCCACTCCAGCCAGCCAGAGCCCGAACCCACCAGCGCGGAAGACCTCAGTTGCAGGCCAAGCAAGAAACACACTCTCTGTGGACTAACAAGAACATCAGCTGGAGTAGAATAACGTCTGTCATGTCCGACTACAACTAGAACTGCTCTCTTGTCTTGCATTTGTACAAGTAGCAAACCAAACAAAAAAAAACAAAAAAGGAAAAAAAATGTCTTTATTTAAAAATTCTTTTTTTTAATTTGATTTTTTTTCTAACTTGTTAAACGTTAAAAAAAAGAAATCACTTTTTGGCGGGAACATATCCTAGCGCGCACACTTCCGGCGAATTATTCAGAGGGACGGGCCACGAAATGTAGAGAAAGGCGCTGATGCTGCTGACGCAGTGCCTGATAGCCTCGGACGCACTGTCTAAGCTAGTGGACAGTACGTCAGCTGGAAGCGCCGCGGCCGGCACGTCTTGGCCCAGCCACAGCCCGAGCCAGGAACTGTCGGGCGCATGCGGGCGGCGGGGAAACCATTCACAGTTGTCCACTATCGTATAAGGCGGCTGCATGTTCTAATGTTCGGCAGTGTAGTTGAGCACTGCCGCCAAGTGCGCTTCCTGCTTACAAAAACGCATCATGCATTTCCTCCACTTGCGGTAAAAGATTTCCTCTCCGCCACCGCCAATATCTAGGCAGCCGGAGGGTATTCCTATGACAGTGTAGTGCACCCTGTCACATTCGTGCAGTACTTGTCGCAGGCTGTCCGCGCGGCCGATGATCTTGCACACGGACAGCTTGTGGCGCTTGGGACTGGCCGGCGCCGGCGCCGGGTAGAGCCGCAATTTCCTTTCTTACAGGTGCAACTTCTCTGCCTTGCTCTTGAGGAGGGTGACGTACACAAAGGCGATTAACAACAGCTGTGCCCAGCCGCTCGGCCTCGTGAAGGCCAGCATGAAGGGCGACGTGGCGTGCTGCACAAGGTATGCTAACCTCATTGAACTGGCGGTCTGGCCGGCTTCCTACCAAATACGAAAGGAAACAGAAGTGTGCGGTAGGATCTGTGGCAAAAAGGAAAAAGCAAAACAAAAAAAAGAGAAACTGAAGTTGAAGAGAGAGAAAAAAAAAAGAGAAACGGAAAGAGAGAGAGAGAGAGAGAGAGAGAGAAAAAAGAAACTGAAAGAGAGAGAAAAAAAAAGAGAGAAACAACAACAACAACAACAACAACAACAAAAAAGAGAGAAAGGTGCGGGAGAAGAAGGGGGGGGGTCAAAAGGGGGCTGAGTATGTGTTGCCGCGCATTTCCCTTTCTTCTCACCATTCTTCACTTGGTCCGCATTCACGTAGAGGGGGCTTTCTGCGATCACCCCCCCCCCCCCCTCCCACACCTGCTTTCTTCAAAAAACCAGCAAAAGCAATTTTTTTTTTTTTTTTTTTTTTTTTTTTTTGCGAAGGGTCATCCGGAGATGTGGGACGGGGGGGGAGCATTTTTGTGCAGGACTAAAGCAGGTTGTGCCTTCCCCTCCCCCCCCCCCCCCCCGGCCGCCGCTTCCCTTTTGCTTTGTTTTGAAGGAAGAAGGGGAGGGGGGGGAGGGGGCGGGTTACGGGCGAAAACACACACCCGCGCACAACTCCCGCAAAGAAAAGAAAAAGCTTCATGGAGCACGACGGCGCAAACTGGTGGGGCAGTTCGGCCTGGATCGCCGAGCAAGCTCGCGGCACTGGTGCTTGCTGGCAAGCGTGGGCCACCGCCAGGGACGCGAAGCGATCGGACTTCCCTGACATCAACGGGCTGCGAGATTTCTGGCAGCGCTTTGTTACAGTTGCCTAGGCCGCGCCCGATGCGCCGCTTTTGGCTGGCGCCCGGGCACCGCACAAGACAGAAATCTCAGCCGAACTGGCGAGGCTGAGCGACCAGGAGCTGAAGCGCGGCCTGCGCTCGTGGTTTGCGGCGCCTGCCACCACAGCGGCGCTGCTAGTGCTCGATCACCGGGAAAAGTTTCTGGTGCAGTGCCTGGGGCAGCTGCCGTTCGCCAGGGTCGAAACGCTGCACGTGGGCGACATAGCGTTCCGGCGCGGAGAAATTGTGGAGCGTGTGTTCGAGCGCAAGCGCGCCGACTACTGCGTGCAGCCCATCAGGTCGGGCCGTTTCCAAAAACAGCGGCGCTGGCAGAGTGGGCCGGCGCGCGGGGGAGGGTTGCAGGCTACATACTGGAGAGCCCCGCGTGGCTGCAGAGAGACTCGTCCTGCGAGTTGCTGGCGCACGTGCGCAGCAGCCTGTCGCGCAACGGAGCGCTCGAGCCCGGCATCGTCACGATGCTGGGGGCCGCCGAGAGCAGCACGACCATGAGGTACGGCCTGCTGTGAATGACGAGCGCGCATGCGTTCCATTCGGCGCTGCTGCTGCTGAACTTGTTCCGGGTCTGGGTCTGCGCCGAATGGAACGCCGCGTCGCTGCAGGACGCGGTCGTGCAGGAACGCGCAAACACCGTACGGCGGGGGCAGGAGGCCGAGCGGCTGGGGGTCTACGCGGCCGTGCGGGGGGTGAGCCCCGCGGTGGCCAGGGCTATTGCTGCGCGCTTTCCCACAGTAGCAGGCCTGGTCCAGGACGCCGCGGCGCGCGGGCCGCGCAGCGCGCTGCGCAAACTCTCGGACTTGCGCGTTAGGGAGGGTGGCAGCAGGTTGGGCCCTAAGCTCGCGGCCAGGCTTTTCTGCCACTTCGGCGTGCTGCCGTGCACAGCCAACGGCCTGCCGTGCCGGTGTTAGTAACCATAGATACAATATGAACAGCTTTGTATATTTAGTAAAACCATGTACCTAGCTATTTTTTTTTGTATCTTTTGATCGATAAAACCGCATAACCAGGTTAAATACATGGAGATTATAGTCACTCATTAGTTACCAACCTATTACCTGACACTTCCCCTGATTACTTTAGATTAGGTACAAACTGTGATAATCCTTCAAGTCTGTGGAAATATGTATTAGACAAAAATGATGAAAAATTAAATTCAGTATTATTACACCTATCGACTATCCACTCCCTCACACTCTCGTAGAAGTAGATACATAGGCTCCGCTAACAGGGTTGTCCCATTCGAAGCTATGCCCCGGCCCATAGCATAGGTACGCGTGACTCGCGCGCCTTAGTCCCATGTTAGCAGTGTGACGTCGGTAGAAGAGCTCTCGCACCCCTCAAGTGCTATCCCTAGCTACAGTTATATGTTATACTGCCTTACTTGTTACAGCAATATAACATATTATGATAACTGTCGATTGACAAATATGAGTTGATCCCAAACGAACAAAAAATTAGAAATATATGATCTAAATGTAACCATAGCATATAAAGTATAACCGTCATGCATAATTTATAAAAATGAAGTGCTCGGGGAGTTATCATCCCGGTACACATTGTCAGGTTCCCTGCAATGTTGACAAAACATAAAACATCAAACATTCAGTGTTGTCGGCAACTCCGAGAAGAGGATTGTTGTCTTTCACTGCCACTTCGAATTCCCAGTACAACATGCTGGTGGAGGCCCTTGGGGCCACTGGGTACCAAACAATTGAAACGGTTTACTGGTACAAGAAAAATCACAACTACGTGGGAAATGTCCAGATGTGGATTAAGGCGGTGGAGATGATGTTGGTGGCCTTCAACCCGAAGCATGCATCTTTCGTCCTCAATATCGACCAGAATCCCGTCCTCCGTCACAACCTCTTCGTTGTCGAGGTACCGAACAGCTCCATTCTTCTGACGGAAAACGCGTGAACGTCTTCGAGAAGCCTACGGAGCTGTCGAAGAAGATTCTGTCAATCATTCTTCCACCACTTAGTAATTTTCTTGTGGTTTGCATGGGTTCGGGTTCAGAGGTGATCGGTGCTTTGGAGGCAGACATGCGAGTTACTGGGATTGACATTGATGCAAAGCAGGTTGACTTCGCGAAGTCTCGCGTGAAAGAATTCCTGAACCAGAAGAAGACGACTTCCAGTGACGATGAAGTCGAGACGGACGATGAGGAGGAGGAAGAAAAATACACAGTCAAAGTCGACAAAGTTCTTGCAAAAAAGGGGCTCTACGGCGGAAGTGAGACGGGCGTGACCAAGGCGGTCTGTTTCACGTGCAAGAAAGGCGTGGATATCGAAGAATACGAAGTTGTTCAATGCGAACACGACAACCACTACCTGCAAGCACTGTCGTACGCGGCCAGTTCGTCGTCTACCTCCGTTCCCCCGCCTCCGTCTTCAACATCGTTTGTTTCGACTCCGTCCTCAACAGCTGTGTCAAAAACGACAGCTTCTCCATTCACTGTTACTTCTGCAACGAATCGAAGCTCGTTCCACACGAAGTGACACAAGAATTAGGCTGCACTTCTTGCCACCACTAATACTGAGCTGGTCACGAAGTAAATTTTCAGTGAATTCCATGGAGTCGATCCAATTTATGCATAAAAATACTAGTGAACATGGTTGGAAATGATTAAAGTGAGCTAGCGTTTTTTTTTTTTTTTTTTTTTTTTTTTTTTTTTTTTTTTATTTTAAATACAAGTTTAAACATGCATCCGGCGTAACTTCTGGCACATCATTGTTTAGTTCTTACCTCTGTGTAAGTGCTTTGGGCTCCCACATGTGTGACTTTTATGCATAAAACTGAAAACGTGTCATTTTGAGTGATTCCAAACCTTAAACTTAAGCTTACATTGCTTGTTTTAATTGCTCAAACCTGCACAATGCTTACGTCGAATTCAAGTGCTGCACATCGAGGCAGGCGGCCCCCTCCTGCTCTGCCTCAAACTGGGTTGCAGAATAAGCAGGAACCTGTGGTCCGAGACCACTGCAATAGCAAACTAGGATAGCTCTTTGCATTATAGGTTACGTTCATGTTACTTTTTATGTCTTATAGATCTCTTATTGTGATTTTGCCGACAACTTTGCTTTAGATTTTTCTTCTGAGCTTGGTTTTATGACTGTCTGACAGTGACTTCCTCACATTGCCTATATCTGCGAAGTCTTCGTACAGTTATTAAACCACTACTGTCACGTCGGGGACCTACTTTGTGTCACCTTTGTTCTTGTGATTGTGATCACTGTTTTTTCTAAGCTTTTGTGTTAGCGTTTACATATGTTTTCAGGTAAAAACATACATTTTACTAGTTTTAGTGGTACAACTGCGCGATCAAGATCTAGAAGATGCACTGATCATGAAAACTGCAAAGACTAGAAAGACGCTAAGAGGTTTTTTACGAGCGAGGAGACAACGAGATGTAAAACGATTTGCAGGGAGTTTCCGTAGCGAGGTCGACCACTGTTGTCTTTCAGGAATTCATTGTAAGTTATAACAGTCTTATAACTCTGTAACTAGTATAATGCAAGTCTTCTGGGCAAGAAAACAACCTTTTAATTTTAACTTTTTTAATCGCGCCACTTTTGCCACAGAAACAAGGTTCTGGGTGGGAAAATTGATTAAAGTTAGGCCGACGAAGCGAATAATGGCATTCGGAACAGCTCTGAGTTTTTCCTACCTCTGAGACAAGGTGCAAGAAAGAAATATAGAACTGAAAAAGAGGCGTACAAAAAAGTAACGTCTTTTATATGAGTTGAAATTATGTTTCATTTTTGTAACTCTTTTGCGCGGCGCAGATTGAATGAATATTAAACATTTCAGTATCTACGTGTGTGTTATGTTGCTTGCGGGAACATACGTGGAAGCATGCATGCAAGGATACAACAAACATTAACAAACATATACAAGATAGCATAACATGACAGTACTCATGACATAAGATACCATAAGTTATTAACAGGACATGGCAAGGGACAAAACATAACATAACATAACATAACATAACATAACATACAGAGAGAGAGAGAGAGAGAGAGAGAGAGAGAGCTTTCCTATCTCTCCTTTTTTTTCTCTTTGCCGTTGCTTCCTTTTTTTTCTCTCTCTCTCTATCTCTCTTTCTTTGTGTCCTTGTTCTCTTCTTTTTCCCCTTCTCCTCCTTTTCCCTTGTCTCTGTCCACTGTTCATGCGCGGTCGGCCCTAGCTAGGCATGTCGTCCTCGGGCCAGGAGTTGGTCAACTCGCCGCGCCTGGTGCAGTCTGTAGAGTGCTTTCTGGACACTGGGCCTATGCAAACCAACGTCACTTCCTCTATCTATGGATCTATCTATCCCCCCCCCCCCCTTTTTTTTTTTTGCAGTAAGCAAGGTTTAATGAGAAAAGAAAAAGAGGAAACAAAGAAGAACAAAAGATAAAGAAGAACATAAAAAAGAGCTTAAATCAAAAGAGATCTGGTTCCAAAGAAAAACAGTACAAGCTCAAAAGGATTTTTTTTTTTTTTTTTATTATTTTTTAGCATACGCCCATACAGACATACATACCGAGAGATTTTGTGTCTTGCTCTCTCTCTCTCTCTGTCTGTCTGTCTGTCTCTCTCTCATGGTGGTTATGATATGTTCTCTCAGGAGCAAGGAGCGCTGGTTGCTGCACCCATGATGATCATCAAATACCGCCATAATTTAGGTCAGATATACATATACATATCAAATATCATATCAACATGGAAATTTGATTGTGATATAATCAAGGCCAGACCGACTTACAAATACATATACATATACATATACATATACATATACATATACATATACATATACATATGCATATGCATATGCATATGCATATACATATGCATATGCATATGCACCATAATCAAGGTCATACATACATACATACATATACATACACATACATACGTACATACACGTACATACATACGTACAAACATACGTACATACATACATACATACATACATGCATGCATGCATACATACATAGTCAGATGCCGCTACAACCAAGATATACCTTCACAAACATCCCTCCTCTCTAACTAACTAACTGACTAACTAACTAACTTCCTAACTTCCCAACTAACTAACTAACTAACTACCTAACAAACAAACAAACAAACAAATTGACAACCTAACTAACCAAATCTCTCTCTCTATCTCTCTATCTCTCTCTCTCTCTCACTCTCTCTCTAAACAAACAAACAAGCTAACTAACTAAATCTCTCTCTCTCTCTCTCTCTGTTCTCTCTCTCTCTTTCTCTCTCTCTCTCTCTCTCTCTCTCTCTCTCTCTCTCTCTCTCTCTCTCTCTCTTACACACAGACGCGAACGCGATCAAGTTCAAATACGCCTTCGCTGTAGATACCCCGCAAGAGGTAGATATGCATAAATACATAAATACATACATACATACATACATGCATACATGCATACATGCATACATACATACATACATACGTACGTACGTACGTAACGTACGTAACGTAACGTACGTAACGTAACGTGCGTACGTACATACATACATACATACATACATACATACATACGTACGTACGTACGTACGTACGTGCGTGCGTGCGTGTACATACATACATACATACATACATACATACATACATACTTCGCAGTAAACACCCGCAAAATCAATCAATCAATCTATCTATCTATCTATCTATCTATCTATCTATCTATCTATCTATCTATCTATCTATCTATCTATCTATTTTTCTACCTATCTATCTATCTCTCTGTAGGTGGCTAAGGAAATGATTCTCGACTTCAACTTGGAAGGAGATCGGTATGTATGTATGTATGTATGTATGTATGTATTTATATATGTATGTGTGCATGTATGTAATGCATGTATGATGTAGGGTGGAGAGCATCTTGTGTGACGCAATTCGCAAGGTACGTCTGTATACACTACATTACATACATACATACATACATACATACATACATACATACATACATACATACATACACTACATACACTACACATACATACATACATGCATACATACATACATACATACATACATACATACTTGCATGCATGCATCCATGCATCCATTCCATTCCATTCCCATTCCCACGCCCATTCCCATTCCCATGCCCATGGCCATTCCCATTCCCATGCCCATTCCATTCCATTCCATTCCATAACTATTTAGGAATTCCTATGCCCATTCCCATGCCCACTTCCACTCCCATTTCCACTCCCATTTTTCATTTCCATTAAATTAAATTACATTACTATTAAATTACATACATACATACATACATACATACATACATACATGCATACAGACTACAGACATACATACATACATACATACATACATACATACAGACATAATATAATGTAATGTAAATGTCACGTACATGAAAATGAAAATGCAAATGCAAATGCAAATGTTTATGTTATGTTATGTTATGTTATGTTATGTTATGTCATTTTATGTTATGTTATGTTATCTTATGTATGTATGTAATATATACATGCCTAGGCGATCGATGAGGCGTTCAAAACGCATCCGGCAGCAGCGCAAGCCGCGCAACAAGCACAACAACAGGCGCAACAACCTCACTCAATAGTATACATGACTTAGTAAATTCTTTCTTTCGTTCGTTCGTGCTTTCATTCAGTAAGTCCTTCAATCTTTCAGTCATTCATGAGCCCAAGCTGCGCAACAAGCACAACAGCACAACCTTCTCACTCTGTACAGTCATTCATTTATTCCTGTATTCTTTCTTTCGTTCAATCATTCACACACACACACACACACACACACTCATACGCACGTACAGGTCTCCCAGCAGCCGCAACAGCCGCTGATGGCGCAACCGCAGCTTACCCAGCCGGCCCCGCAGCAGCCCTCCCCCGCACCCGGGCCACCCTGGCGAGCCCGTTCAGCCCGGCATGCAGCTGCCGGACACATTCCCGATGCTCAGCTCGCAGGTATGCGTGTATGTAGGCATGTATGTAAAGTGAATCAGATGTGCAAGCCGTGTGCTAATATGTCTCGAGTACGGGCGTCTACGCTTGACTGGTTCAGTCGATGGCAACCGCTGGCTCTTTGTGTGTTGCACAGGCAACAGCCAAGAAGAAGGCGGAGGAAGAGGCCAAGAAGGTATGGGCCGTGCCTTGCCCCACGCACACACTCAAGGCATTTTTTATGTCGTTTTCTTATGGGCGTCTGCGCGTGTGCTTTTTTCTTTTCTCTCTCTCTCTCTCTCTCTCCCTCTCTCTCTCTCTATATATATATATATATATATGTATATATATATATATGTATATATATGTATCTATGTATCTGTGTGTAAGTGTATGTGTGTGTTTGTGTATGAGTTTGTGTACGTGTGTTTGTGTCTGTGTGTTTGTGTCTCTGTGTATTTATGTCTATGTGTTCATGTGTTTGTGTTTGTGTGTGTACCAGAAATAGAGCGAGAGAGAGAGAGAGATAGAGATAGAGAGAGAGAGAGAGAGGAGAGTTGGGTTTCTGCATGGTTTGACGACCGTCCCCCCCCCCCCCCCTCCCAGATATATATATATATATATATACATAGAGAGAGAGAGAGAGTGAGAGAGAGAGAGACCTGTATATATTATGACCATTATGCGTGCAACTCGCTTGTTTATATTCTCTGGCAGGTCTTGGAAAAAATGCAGCAAGAGGTTGGGCGGCGCGGTGGTCTGAAGTATTTAAGTGCACGCTTTATGGTCACGTGCTCTGTTTCTCTTTTGTTGTCTGCCTCCGTCGAGCTTGATGCAAGCATGGTCCATGTATATCGCGTTGGCGCTATGTAGAAGGTTGGGAAGTTTAATGCTGGCAAGACCACTCTTTTTCGTGCCATTAAGGAGGAGCCATACAAACAAGACTGTGGCAGCACTGTCGGTGCGGACTTGGCGGATATCGAGATATCCCAGCTTGAGTTTTCTGAGGACAGTGCAGCGGACACGCAGAAGCAGCAACGCACAATTGCCAAGAACGTGGCGGCCGAATACCATCAGAAGCTGAAGTGGCGGCAAGGTGGTGTAGAGAATTAAAAACATCCTGTCCGCCCATGTCCCAGACTGACAAGGCCAGTTAATTGCCCGTAATCTTCCCATTTTCAATGCCCAACAAGAGCTCCTCGTCCAGCAAGGTCAATCCCGCACCGGCTGCAAGTTGCTCGGCAGGGCTCTGGCTGCCTCCACCCTGCAGCTCTGCCTGCTGCTGCGTCTGCTCGGCCTCTTTCTGAAGCGTGGTGCTTTGTACGCAGTGATCTTCCCATTTTCAATGCCGAAGGAGCGGACCCAGTAATCGGCATTGAAAATGGGAAGATACAAGGAGCGGACCCGAAGCTCAAGCAGGCCTGTCTCAGCCATCTGCGTTTCTGGCTGCGAAGCCTGGAAATGCATGCATATGACAAAGTGACTGGCTGGGCGCCCATCTTTTTAGTGGGCACCCACAAGGATGAGGTATCCAAGGAATTAGAACATCGCCGCATCGCCGACATCCTGGACCACGAATTCCAAGGTTCAAAGATCTATCACTGCAAGAAATTGTACAGGCCGCAAAATGGCCGCCCCTTCGCATTCTTTCCGGTGGACAGCATGGTACGACCCGTGGACCCGGCTATCAAGGCGCTGATGCGGGCTGTAGAGGCTGCGGCTCGCGAGGAAGAGTACGTTAAACGCGAGATCCCGGTGCCTTGTGTCAATCTGTTCGACAAGCTCTTTGCAAAGGCCAAGGAGCTTTCCTGGCTTAGCTATGAGGAGGTGCTCAAGCTGGCCCAGAGTTGCGAAGTGGTGAATACCAGCGAAAGCATCGACCTGATCCTGGCATACTTGCATGACCAAGGGCGTGTCATGCACTTCGCGGATCATCCCAGCCTTCGAACTATTGTGATTCTGGATCCAACCAAGTTCTTCCTAGAACCTGTAACTCGCATCATTTGTCAGTTTGACACGCACCAAATACCGGTACATTGCCAAAGCTGCCCACACTCTACCGCTACCACGGAGTCGTCTGCGCCGCGGTATGCTGGACAAATGCCTGCTGCCCTTGCTCTGGGAGGACATCAGCGCGGAAACCAGGGAGCATCTGCTGGCGCTCATGGTCAGGTTCGGGCTGGCAGTGGAGCTACAGCCCGACGCCAGCACAGCCAAGGACCAAACCGAGTTCTTGGTGCCCGCTTTGCTACCCGATTCACCACCTGCATCCATACCAGAGTCGAAGATGCTGCCGGTCAAGTGCAGCCTGGCGTTTTATCCTCGTGACGAGCAGGTTCACTCCGAAACCAACGTGGAGCGGCTTAAGGCGTTGGGATTTTTGTCATCTGGCTTCTTTTCCCGCCTTGTGGGGAAGTGCTTCAGTTGGAGCCAGGGCTGGTCGGCGGGGGTGAATTGGAAGTACGGTTGGAGCTTTGCCAGCGCTCCAGCGACATATTTCAAACCGCAGCGCCCCGAAGGAAAGCTCCGCATGCATTTTGAACAATTCGGGGCGCTGCGGTTTGAAATCACTGTGTCAGAAGATCTCAACCTATTGCGATTGAGCTGCGGGCATGAGAACCCGCGCGCGCTGCTGCGTCGGCTGCTGCTGCTTTGCAAGGAGGTCACGATGAGGCATTTGGCGGGTCTTTGCTGGTGCTGCCTTACTTGGAGCGCAATTGCGCGCTGGTGAGGCTAGAGAAGGCACAGGAAGCTGTGAGGAAGAGGATGTTGCTTCGCGTGGGCCACGATCTGCTACAGCCCGACCAAGTCGTGCAGGAGTTTTCTCCCGGTTGGTTCCCGTCCGCCCAGCCG
>WBZZ01004575.1:22500-25000 GCA_019918135.1 Paulinella micropora
GACCAACTTGCTGCGGTACAACCGAAGGCGGTTGTTGCAGCTGAGCAACCTTCTCCGAAGCAGATTATAATGCGCATCATCAAGGGCTACCCATCTTGGGAACTCCTTAGTTCCAAAGACTTGTCTTAGGATGACTCGCAGGCCATCAGTAAGATCGCTGCCTGCCTCTCGCTTGTCCCACATCAGTAGCTGCACCATCTTGACGTCCTGCTGAAGGGCCCACTTGTCCACAGTCGAACACCAACCCTCGAGGTCCTTCTCTGAGCTATTTAGGAGCTCCTGAAGCCCTTGTTGTAGATCCATTGAGTCCCTGATAGCGCCTTCGGCCTCCGCAGTCCAGTCGGATTTGACTTGAGATGCGATGACAGGAAATCGCTTCTCCGGTAGAACACGCAGCCGTCCATAGAACTTCAGTTGCGCCGCCCGCCGCAAACGCTCCGCACTCAAAGAGCGCGCCAGAAAGAGTGTAATCCACTTGCTTGTCTTAGGGCTGATGCCGAGAATCATCCTCATGGGGCGCAGCATTGCTGCCTCCAGCTTGGTGAGCTGCGATACGGGGGCACGCCAGACATCGAAGGCGTACTTCAGCTTGGCCCCCACAAGTTGATTCCAGCACATGAGACGATACCTAGCTTGTATCTCACCTGCACACCACAAAGAGTACCAACCTGCGGTGGCGACTTCAGTGACACGCGTAGCCCGCAGGGCCTGCTCCTTCCACTTCAGGTCGTCGGTGATAACTACTCCCAGGTACTTGTACTGACTGGTGACACAAAGCTTCTGGCAGCGAAACAACACCACGGGCTCACCTCGCTCCCTGATACTTGGTCGTTTCGCCTTGCTCGACGTGTAAATGGGCATGATTTCCGTCTTGCCGGGCTTCAAGTTGACTTCCAGCCGGTAATCTTCCGCGAACTTGGCCACAACATTGACCATCTTCTGGAGCTCGGTGCGACTGTGAGCGATGAGGGCCACGTCGTCCGCGTATAGAAGTGCCTTGATGTCGTTCAGCCGCTTCACATCCGTGATCTTGAGGGCACTCGCCAGCCGATCACACAGCTCATCCATAAAGACGTTGAAGAGTGTGGGAGAGAGAGGGGACCCCTGTTGGACGCCTACACGCTCCAGTACTTCGGGGGTGAGTGCTCCATCAACTAGCACTTGCGACGAAGTCTGCTCGTAGCACCTGCGTAGCGTGCGCCAGAACTTGCCCCTTACACCCAGCTTCCAGAGCCTCTCAAATAGGCCATCTCCAAACAGACGGGAAAGCCTTGCGTAGATCGACGAACAGGACATACGACTCCCGCTTCTGCTGCTGACGCCCCTTCAACCTCTGCCAAAGGGTAAAGACCTGATCCGTAGTGCGACGCCCCGGGCGGAAGCCCCCTGCTCTGGACGTAGCTTATCCGGGCCATCCACGAAGAGCGTTAGACGAGTAGCTAATAAGGACAGATACAGCTTACCAAGGCAACTAATAATCGAGATATCCCTCCAGTTGTCAGGATCCGTAGGATCCCCACCCTTGGGGATATTGACGATGATTCCCTTGCCCCAAGCTTTTGGAGTCCTCTCGGCTTCTCGAATCCAGTTGAAGTACTGCGTTAAGTAGCCATTGATGTAGGCGCCGCCATACTTGAGCATCTCGTTCTTCACTTTGTCCTCGCCACAAGCTTTGTGGTTATTCAGGGCACGTTGCCTTGCAAGGACCTCCTCTTGCGTGAACGGCTTGTCCAGCTCTTCGCAAGTGTCTTCACCTACTTCGTGCTCCTTCATAGCCCGGGCCACCTCATCTCTGAAGCGATCGTTCCAGTGGAACTGCCGCTTAGTTTCGGCTTCCTCCCACTCCAGCGAGCCTGCTTCTGCACAGCACTCCACCACAACAGCCGCACTTGCCGGATTTTCCAGTGGCTTCACCGAATTTTTCCGAAATTCCTCCCACCGAGCGACCTTTTCCGGCAGCGTACACGCCAGTGAGCCATCCTCCCTTTGCACCGGCGCGGAGACCTTCGTTCTGCGTGCCCCGCCAAGCCGCTTCGCGAGTAGCCAAAAGCGCTTTGAGGATTGCTCGCGTTGACATTTGACCGCTTCTTCCTGCACTTGCTTGAAGGAGGCGGACTTCTTGGCCCGAGTTGCCTTCCGAATTTGCTTGCGGAGCCGTAGCCAATTCAGACGGGCTTCCGCATTCGATTCATCCCTCCTGTATGCTGCGTAGGCCTCCCGGCGCTGCTGAATGAGCTCCTTTAGCTCCCCGTCGAACCAATTGTTGGTGAAACGGGGTCGTATACATCTGGAGCCAAGGACCCGGTGCGCCGCCATTCGGAAGGACTGCGCCACTCGCTCGGTGACGTCATCTACCACCCGTTGGCTGTCGGCACCACCCGATAGGTCAAGCTCAGGCAGCTGATGCACTCCAAGCTTCTGTAGGCAATGCTGGAATACGTCATCGAACAATACGTCATCAGGTGTTACCCTCAAATATATCACAGTCAACACTAAGGCA
>WBZZ01004575.1:32500-42500 GCA_019918135.1 Paulinella micropora
TCGTGCTTTCATTCAGTAAGTCCTTCAATCTTTCAGTCATTCATGAGCCCAAGCTGCGCAACAAGCACAACAGCACAACCTTCTCACTCTGTACAGTCATTCATTTATTCCTGTATTCTTTCTTTCGTTCAATCATTCACACACACACACACACACACACTCATACGCACGTACAGGTCTCCCAGCAGCCGCAACAGCCGCTGATGGCGCAACCGCAGCTTACCCAGCCGGCCCCGCAGCAGCCCTCCCCCGCACCCGGGCCACCCTGGCGAGCCCGTTCAGCCCGGCATGCAGCTGCCGGACACATTCCCGATGCTCAGCTCGCAGGTATGCGTGTATGTAGGCATGTATGTAAAGTGAATCAGATGTGCAAGCCGTGTGCTAATATGTCTCGAGTACGGGCGTCTACGCTTGACTGGTTCAGTCGATGGCAACCGCTGGCTCTTTGTGTGTTGCACAGGCAACAGCCAAGAAGAAGGCGGAGGAAGAGGCCAAGAAGGTATGGGCCGTGCCTTGCCCCACGCACACACTCAAGGCATTTTTTATGTCGTTTTCTTATGGGCGTCTGCGCGTGTGCTTTTTTCTTTTCTCTCTCTCTCTCTCTCTCTCCCTCTCTCTCTCTCTCTCTATATATATATATATATATATGTATATATATATATATGTATATATATGTATCTATGTATCTGTGTGTAAGTGTATGTGTGTGTTTGTGTATGAGTTTGTGTACGTGTGTTTGTGTCTGTGTGTTTGTGTCTCTGTGTATTTATGTCTATGTGTTCATGTGTTTGTGTTTGTGTGTGTACCAGAAATAGAGCGAGAGAGAGAGAGAGAGAGAGATAGAGATAGAGAGAGAGAGAGAGAGGAGAGTTGGGTTTCTGCATGGTTTGACGACCGTCCCCCCCCCCCCCTCCCAGATATATATATATATATATACATAGAGAGAGAGAGAGAGTGAGAGAGAGAGAGACCTGTATATATTATGACCATTATGCGTGCAACTCGCTTGTTTATATTCTCTGGCAGGTCTTGGAAAAAATGCAGCAAGAGGTTGGGCGGCGCGGTGGTCTGAAGTATTTAAGTGCACGCTTTATGGTCACGTGCTCTGTTTCTCTTTTGTTGTCTGCCTCCGTCGAGCTTGATGCAAGCATGGTCCATGTATATCGCGTTGGCGCTATGTAGAAGGTTGGGAAGTTTAATGCTGGCAAGACCACTCTTTTTCGTGCCATTAAGGAGGAGCCATACAAACAAGACTGTGGCAGCACTGTCGGTGCGGACTTGGCGGATATCGAGATATCCCAGCTTGAGTTTTCTGAGGACAGTGCAGCGGACACGCAGAAGCAGCAACGCACAATTGCCAAGAACGTGGCGGCCGAATACCATCAGAAGCTGAAGTGGCGGCAAGGTGGTGTAGAGAATTAAAAACATCCTGTCCGCCCATGTCCCAGACTGACAAGGCCAGTTAATTGCCCGTAATCTTCCCATTTTCAATGCCCAACAAGAGCTCCTCGTCCAGCAAGGTCAATCCCGCACCGGCTGCAAGTTGCTCGGCAGGGCTCTGGCTGCCTCCACCCTGCAGCTCTGCCTGCTGCTGCGTCTGCTCGGCCTCTTTCTGAAGCGTGGTGCTTTGTACGCAGTGATCTTCCCATTTTCAATGCCGAAGGAGCGGACCCAGTAATCGGCATTGAAAATGGGAAGATACAAGGAGCGGACCCGAAGCTCAAGCAGGCCTGTCTCAGCCATCTGCGTTTCTGGCTGCGAAGCCTGGAAATGCATGCATATGACAAAGTGACTGGCTGGGCGCCCATCTTTTTAGTGGGCACCCACAAGGATGAGGTATCCAAGGAATTAGAACATCGCCGCATCGCCGACATCCTGGACCACGAATTCCAAGGTTCAAAGATCTATCACTGCAAGAAATTGTACAGGCCGCAAAATGGCCGCCCCTTCGCATTCTTTCCGGTGGACAGCATGGTACGACCCGTGGACCCGGCTATCAAGGCGCTGATGCGGGCTGTAGAGGCTGCGGCTCGCGAGGAAGAGTACGTTAAACGCGAGATCCCGGTGCCTTGTGTCAATCTGTTCGACAAGCTCTTTGCAAAGGCCAAGGAGCTTTCCTGGCTTAGCTATGAGGAGGTGCTCAAGCTGGCCCAGAGTTGCGAAGTGGTGAATACCAGCGAAAGCATCGACCTGATCCTGGCATACTTGCATGACCAAGGGCGTGTCATGCACTTCGCGGATCATCCCAGCCTTCGAACTATTGTGATTCTGGATCCAACCAAGTTCTTCCTAGAACCTGTAACTCGCATCATTTGTCAGTTTGACACGCACCAAATACCGGTACATTGCCAAAGCTGCCCACACTCTACCGCTACCACGGAGTCGTGTGCGCCGCGGTATGCTGGACAAATGCCTGCTGCCCTTGCTCTGGGAGGACATCAGCGCGGAAACCAGGGAGCATCTGCTGGCGCTCATGGTCAGGTTCGGGCTGGCAGTGGAGCTACAGCCCGACGCCAGCACAGCCAAGGACCAAACCGAGTTCTTGGTGCCCGCTTTGCTACCCGATTCACCACCTGCATCCATACCAGAGTCGAAGATGCTGCCGGTCAAGTGCAGCCTGGCGTTTTATCCTCGTGACGAGCAGGTTCACTCCGAAACCAACGTGGAGCGGCTTAAGGCGTTGGGATTTTTGTCATCTGGCTTCTTTTCCCGCCTTGTGGGGAAGTGCTTCAGTTGGAGCCAGGGCTGGTCGGCGGGGGTGAATTGGAAGTACGGTTGGAGCTTTGCCAGCGCTCCAGCGACATATTTCAAACCGCAGCGCCCCGAAGGAAAGCTCCGCATGCATTTTGAACAATTCGGGGCGCTGCGGTTTGAAATCACTGTGTCAGAAGATCTCAACCTATTGCGATTGAGCTGCGGGCATGAGAACCCGCGCGCGCTGCTGCGTCGGCTGCTGCTGCTTTGCAAGGAGGTCACGATGAGGCATTTGGCGGGTCTTTGCTGGTGCTGCCTTACTTGGAGCGCAATGGCGCGCTGGTGAGGCTAGAGAAGGCACAGGAAGCTGTGAGGAAGAGGATGTTGCTTCGCGTGGGCCACGATCTGCTACAGCCCGACCAAGTCGTGCAGGAGTTTTCTCCCGGTTGGTTCCCGTCCGCCCAGCCGCCATCCAAGTTCGACGCCTTTTGGTCCTTCCGGTCGGTCCGCCGCGCGAGCCAGGCCGCAATGTGCAAGCACTGGACAGTCGTCTATTTTCTTTTCAAAACCTGCGCATGTCCGCGTAAACATTTGAGCAGAAGAACAGATAATGCTTGTGGCTGCTGTGCCGATGTGATTCATGCATATTATTATGCAAACGTTTTAATTTTCAAACACGCACAGCCAGGCACGCGTAAGAGATACCGATTGCTACTCACTGTGCTAACGTGGTGGACACTGCTAGGGAGGGTCTGTTCGATGCAGCGTTGGTGGGCAAGCTGCAGGAGCGACTACTGGACATGGGGGTGCCTCCCTTCATGATGGCCTGGGCACAGCAGCAGGGAAATCGCTTGGAACAGGTGCCGTCCGCTTCAGTAGCAGCGAGTGCAAGAGCGAACGATTGTGTTTATGCTTTAGTCATTATCCCTGAAAGGTGTTGGAAGTAGGGGGGATGGGGAAAATGGAAATTGTGTTTCCCTCGCTCCACCCCCCACCCCCCTCCACCCCCCGCATTTCCGCACCCCTTTCTGAATGAATCAAGGTTTGTGGGAACGAGGAGGAGTTGGGAGGTCATATTTGCAGGGTGGCTAGCCCCAGACTCGATGTTGGTGCAGATATGATTTTTTTGGAATTCACGCAAATATTTGCGTGAAGGGAGTGTCCTGAATGCCAAAATTCCTGGGTTTTTTTTCGCACCCCTGTCGGAATAAATCATGGTATGTGTGAACCAGGAGGAGTTGGGA
Organism: Paulinella micropora; assembly: GCA_019918135.1. Taxonomy (NCBI): domain Eukaryota; phylum Cercozoa; class Imbricatea; order Euglyphida; family Paulinellidae; genus Paulinella; species Paulinella micropora. Next base: position 36,439 of record WBZZ01004575.1, read on the forward strand.
GCTCATATTGACAGGGTGGCTAGCCCCAGACTCGATGTTGATGCTAATATAATTTTGTTGGAATTCACGCAAATATTTGCGTTAGGGGTGTCCTGAATGCGAAATTTCCTTGTTTTTTAAGCCTATTTTCTGCACCCTCGTCGGGATAAATCATGGTTTGTGGGAACGAGGACGAGTTCGGAGCTCATATTTGCTGGGCGGTTAGCCTCAGACTCGATCTTGATGCTGATATGATTTTTTTTGGAATTCACGCAAATATTTGCGTTAGGGGAGTGTCCTGAATGCTAAAATTCCTTGTTTTTTTTCGCACCCCAATCGGAATAAATCATGGTTTGTGTGAACCAGGAGGAGTTGGTCATATTGGCAGGGTGTCTAGCGCCAGACTCGATGTTGATGCTGATATGATTTCTTTGGATTTCAGGCAAATATTTGCGTTAGGGGAGTGTCCTGAGTGCGAAAATTCCTTTTTTTATTAGCCTATTTTCTGCACCCTTGTCGGAATAAATCATGGTTTGTGTGAACCAGGAGTTGGGAGCTCATATTGGCAGGGTGGTTTAGCAGGAGACTCGAGCTCGATGCTGATAAAGTTTTTTTGGAATTCACGCAAATATTATTATTATTATTATTGTTGTTGTTGTTGTTGTTGTTGTTGTTATTACATCATTACTATTATTATTATTATTATTATTATTAGTATTATTACTATTATTACTATTATTACTATTATTATTATTATTATTATCATTATTACTATTATTATTATTATTATTATTATTATTATTATTATTATTATTATTATTATTATTATTATTATTATTTGGACACCGTGATAGCCCAGTGGTCAAGTTCTACCATCTGGGCCCTGTCGCCAGTTCGATTCCCGTCGGTGCCACCAGTATTTTCATTGAACATACCGATCCGTCTGGACCAGTATTTTCATTGAACATACCGGCCCGTCTGGAAGTGTTGGAACTGCCCTTGCGGGGGTGTCATTAGAGCTTATCGTCAATTCTTCGTACTCCCCTCACGGGTGAGACGATGGAGGCGCATGTGCAGAAATGCATCAGCCATTGACAGAGAAGCACTATTATTATTATTATTATTATTGTTATTATTATTATTATTATTATTATTATTATTATTATTATTATTATTATTATTATTATTAGTAGTAGTATTGTTGTTGTTGTTGTTGTTTTTGTTGTTGTTATGACTATTAGTACTATTACTATGGCTCTTGTATCTATTACTACGACTATTGTTAATATTACTATGATTACTATGATGATGATGATTATTATTATTATTATTATTATTATTATTATTATTATTATTATTATTATGGACACCGTGATATCCCAGTGGTCAAGTTCTACCATCTGGGCCCTGTCGCCAGTTCGATTCCCGTCGGTGCCACCAGTATTTTTATTGAACATACCGCTCCGTCTGGACCAGTATTTTCATTGAACATACCGGTCCGTCTGGAAGTGTTGGAACTGCCCTTGCGGGGGTGTCATTAGAGCCTATCGTCAATTCTTCGTACTCCCCTCACGGGTGAGACGATGGAGGCGCATGTGCAGAAATGCATCAGCCATTGACAGAGAAACACTATTATTATTATTATTATTATTATTATTATTATTATTATGGACACCGTGATAGCCCAGTGGTCAAGTTCTACCATCTGAGCCCTGTCGCCAGTTCGATTCCCGTCGGTGCCACCAGTATTTTCATTGAACATACCGGTCTATTTCTGGACCAGTATTTTCATTGAACATACCGGCCCGTCTGGAAGTGTTGGAACTGCCCTTGCGGGGGTGTCATTAGAGCTTATCGTCAATTCTTCGTACTCCCCTCACGGGTGAGACGATGGAGGCGCATGTGCAGAAATGCATCAGCCATTGACAGAGAAGCACTATTATTATTATTATTATTATTATTATTATTATTATTATTATTATTATTATTATTATTATTATTATGGACACCGTGATAGCCCAGTGGTCAAGTTCTACCATCTGGGCCCTGTCGCCAGTTCGATTCCCGTCGGTGCCACCAGTATTTTCATTGAACATACCGGTCTATTTCTGGACCAGTATTTTCATTGAACATACCGGCCCGTCTGGAAGTGTTGGAACTGCCCTTGCGGGGGTGTCATTAGAGCTTATCGTCAATTCTTCGTACTCCCCTCACGGGTGAGACGATGGAGGCGCATGTGCAGAAATGCATCAGCCATTGACAGAGAAGCACTATTATTATTATTATTATGATTATCATTATGATGATTATTATGATGATTATTATTATTATGATGATGATGATTATTATTATTATTATTATTATCATTATTATTATTATTATTATTATTATTATTATTATTATTATTATTATTATTATTATCATTATGATTATTATTATTATTGCTATTATTATTATTATCATTATTATTATTATTATTATTATTATTATTATTATTATTATTATTTAGGGAGTACATAGGCCATCAGTCCCTTTCCATGGGCTGATTGGTATAAAGCTTGTGTGTTGTTGTTGTTATTGTTGTTGTGTGTGTGTGTGTGTGTGTGTGTGTGGTTGTGGTTGTTGTTGTTGTTGTTGTTGTTGTTGTTGTTGTTGTTGTTGTTGTTGTTGTTGTTGTTGTTTTTGTAGTTGTTGCTGTTGTTGCTGTTGTTGCTGTTGTTGTTGTTGTTGTTGTTGTTATTTTTGTTGTTTGTTGTGTTGTTGTTGTTGTTGTTGTTGTTGTTGTTTGTGTGGTTGTTGTTGTTGTTGTTGTTGTTGTTGTTGTTGTTGTTGTTGTGTGTGTCGTTGTTGGTTTTGTTTTGTTTCGGGGGGGGGGGGGGGGAATCTTCTCTCGGCGTCTTATGCTAAGCTGTCGTTTCTGCCACTTGCAGGGCATCGCTATGAGTGAAGTGTTTTTGATTTATCTTTCAAAAGCGTACTTCACGCGGGCTTTCTGCCGCGTCGAGCTGCAGGTCCCTCCCCTTGCCTTTGGAAGCTGGCTCAGTGCACGCTGCAACCCTGCCCTTGCCATGCGCGTGTGTGTGTGTGTGTGTGTGTATGCTGTTGGTGGGGGATGGACATGCATGGTCTGCTGCAGGTGGCGCGGCTGCTGGCAAAGCCGATGGTGGTGGTGCGGGAGGCGCTGAACCGCGGGCCGATCGAACTTGCCCAGATCGAGCCCTGCGACAAGCGACTGTTGGGCTACGACATCCTGGCCCTCACCGATGAGATGCGAGACGCCTTCTCCAGGGCCTTCATCCCGCTGCGCAAGGCCCGCATCAGCACAGCGCTGGGCAAAGAGGTGCTTGCCACCGCCACTCCTGCCTCCCCGACAGCCGCCGCTGCAACTGCAGCAAGTCGATGATGATGATGAAAATAATAATAATGATAATAATAGGCTTCCTCAGACTATAGCATCAGATCCAGATCCTGGACATGTGCCTCCATTGGGTCACCGGGGTCAGCCGATCCCAACGCATTGTCAGAACACCAAACAGACATAGCAGCAACAGCAACAGCAGGGGCAGATGGGGGCTGTGAAGTGCATGAAGAGCTAGATGCGAGGGTGTTAGCTGAAGAGAAGAACTCGGAGACACTACGCTGCGCTCCCGAACCACTCTCTCTAGCCAGGACGTCCACACTGCGCGGACGGCCGCGCCGCGCAACATCAACGTCACTTGGGGGAGAGGGTGGGACAGAAGCTGATGGAACCTCAGTGAGGTCAATCACCTCCTCGCCCCCATCCTCCACCCCAAGCTCCTCCCTTTTACCCTCCCTAGCAGACCAACACTCAGACACATATGATCCAAACAACACATCCAACTTTGGAGGGGGACGCAACGCTGTAACCCCTAACAACGCAGCAAGCCTAAAGTTACTGCGGAAGCGCGACTTCCCCTGAAAAAGCTTACAAAACAATCGTGATTGATCCACAGGCGACATATCATCCCAACCCTGCCGCACAGAGCCCTCCCGCTCCCGCCCAAGCAACACATCCTCCACCACAACCTCACCGCCTACGACCTCACCACCCTCCTCACTCCCTCCATCCCCCTCAGCACCCCCCACAGCCATGCCACCGAGCCTCTGCATACTCAGCAACAGCTGCTTACGTCTCCCCTCATGCATGGGGCAATCCCATAAGAAGTGCGCAAGGGACTCATTGACATCATCATGACAACAGAAGCAGCGAGGGGACATGCCACTGACCAACTTGCTGCGGTACAACCGAAGGCGGTTGTTGCAGCTGAGCAACCTTCTCCGAAGCAGATTATAATGCGCATCATCAAGGGCTACCCATCTTGGGAACTCCTTAGTTCCAAAGACTTGTCTTAGGATGACTCGCAGGCCATCAGTAAGATCGCTGCCTGCCTCTCGCTTGTCCCACATCAGTAGCTGCACCATCTTGACGTCCTGCTGAAGGGCCCACTTGTCCACAGTCGAACACCAACCCTCGAGGTCCTTCTCTGAGCTATTTAGGAGCTCCTGAAGCCCTTGTTGTAGATCCATTGAGTCCCTGATAGCGCCTTCGGCCTCCGCAGTCCAGTCGGATTTGACTTGAGATGCGATGACAGGAAATCGCTTCTCCGGTAGAACACGCAGCCGTCCATAGAACTTCAGTTGCGCCGCCCGCCGCAAACGCTCCGCACTCAAAGAGCGCGCCAGAAAGAGTGTAATCCACTTGCTTGTCTTAGGGCTGATGCCGAGAATCATCCTCATGGGGCGCAGCATTGCTGCCTCCAGCTTGGTGAGCTGCGATACGGGGGCACGCCAGACATCGAAGGCGTACTTCAGCTTGGCCCCCACAAGTTGATTCCAGCACATGAGACGATACCTAGCTTGTATCTCACCTGCACACCACAAAGAGTACCAACCTGCGGTGGCGACTTCAGTGACACGCGTAGCCCGCAGGGCCTGCTCCTTCCACTTCAGGTCGTCGGTGATAACTACTCCCAGGTACTTGTACTGACTGGTGACACAAAGCTTCTGGCAGCGAAACAACACCACGGGCTCACCTCGCTCCCTGATACTTGGTCGTTTCGCCTTGCTCGACGTGTAAATGGGCATGATTTCCGTCTTGCCGGGCTTCAAGTTGACTTCCAGCCGGTAATCTTCCGCGAACTTGGCCACAACATTGACCATCTTCTGGAGCTCGGTGCGACTGTGAGCGATGAGGGCCACGTCGTCCGCGTATAGAAGTGCCTTGATGTCGTTCAGCCGCTTCACATCCGTGATCTTGAGGGCACTCGCCAGCCGATCACACAGCTCATCCATAAAGACGTTGAAGAGTGTGGGAGAGAGAGGGGACCCCTGTTGGACGCCTACACGCTCCAGTACTTCGGGGGTGAGTGCTCCATCAACTAGCACTTGCGACGAAGTCTGCTCGTAGCACCTGCGTAGCGTGCGCCAGAACTTGCCCCTTACACCCAGCTTCCAGAGCCTCTCAAATAGGCCATCTCCAAACAGACGGGAAAGCCTTGCGTAGATCGACGAACAGGACATACGACTCCCGCTTCTGCTGCTGACGCCCCTTCAACCTCTGCCAAAGGGTAAAGACCTGATCCGTAGTGCGACGCCCCGGGCGGAAGCCCCCTGCTCTGGACGTAGCTTATCCGGGCCATCCACGAAGAGCGTTAGACGAGTAGCTAATAAGGACAGATACAGCTTACCAAGGCAACTAATAATCGAGATATCCCTCCAGTTGTCAGGATCCGTAGGATCCCCACCCTTGGGGATATTGACGATGATTCCCTTGCCCCAAGCTTTTGGAGTCCTCTCGGCTTCTCGAATCCAGTTGAAGTACTGCGTTAAGTAGCCATTGATGTAGGCGCCGCCATACTTGAGCATCTCGTTCTTCACTTTGTCCTCGCCACAAGCTTTGTGGTTATTCAGGGCACGTTGCCTTGCAAGGACCTCCTCTTGCGTGAACGGCTTGTCCAGCTCTTCGCAAGTGTCTTCACCTACTTCGTGCTCCTTCATAGCCCGGGCCACCTCATCTCTGAAGCGATCGTTCCAGTGGAACTGCCGCTTAGTTTCGGCTTCCT
>WBZZ01004575.1:47500-55000 GCA_019918135.1 Paulinella micropora
CAAAGAAAACAAAACATGCATGCATACACAAATGTATACACAGACACACACACACACACACAAACAAACAAACACACACACACACACACACACACACACACACCAACAACACAGAGAGAGAGAGAGAGAGAGCGCGCTTTCCTATCTCTCCATTTTTTCTCTTTGTCGTTGCTTCCTTTTTGTTTTTCTCTCTCTATCTCTCTTTTTCTTTGTGTCCTTGTTCTCTTCTTTTTCCCCTTCTCCTCCTCTCCCCTCGTCTCTGTCCACTGTTCATGCGCGGTCGGCCCTAGCTAGGCATGTCGTCGTCGGGCCAGGAGTTGGTCAACTCGCCGCGCCTGGTGCAGTCTGTGGAGTGCTTTCTGGACACTGGGCCTATGCAAACCAACGTCATTTTCCTCTATCTATGGATCTATCTATCCCCGCCCCCCCCCCCTTTTTTTATTACAGTAAGCAAGTTTTAATGAGAAAAGAAAAAGAGGAAACAAAGAACAAAAGATAAAGGAGAACATAAAAAAGAGCTTAAATCAAAAGCGATCTGGTTCCAAAGAAAAACAGTACAAGCTCAAAAGGATTTTTTTTTTTTTTGTTTTTTGTTAATAGCATACGCCCATACAGACATACATACCGAGAGATTTTGTGTCTTGCTCTCTCTCTCTCTCTCTCTCATTGTGGTTATGATATGTTCTCTCAGGAGCAAGGAGCGCTGGTTGCTGCACCCATGGTGATGACCATCAAATACCGCCATAATTTAGGTCAGATAAACATATACATATCAAATATCATATCAACATGGAAATTTGATTGTGATATAATCAAGGTCAGACCGACTTACAAATACATATACATATACATATACATATACATATACATATACATATACATATACATATATATATACATATACATATACATATGCATATACATATGCATATACATATATATTAAATATACATATGCATATGCATATGCATATTCATATGCATATGCGTATGCATATGCATATACATATACATATGCATATACATATACATATACATATACATATATAAATGTACATATACACATACATATGCATATACATATACATATACATATACATATACATATACATATACATATACATATACATATACATATACATATACACCATATTGCTGTTCCCATGGTGACAATTGTCAAATATCACCATAATCAAGGTCATACATACATACATACATACTAACATACTACATACATACATACATACATACATATACATACATACATACACGTACATACATACGTAAATACGTACGTACATACACGTACATACATACGTACAAACATACGTACGTACATACATACATACATACATACATACATACATACATACATACATACATGCATGCATGCATGCATGCATACATATATACATAGTCAGATGCCGCTACAACCAAGATATACCTTAATAAACATCCCTCCTCTCTAACTAACTAACTAACTTCCTAACTTCTCAACTAACTAACTGACTAACTACCTAACAAACAAACAAACAAACAAATCGACAAGTTAACTAACTAAATCTCTCTCTCTCTCTCTCTCTCACACACACACACACACTCTCTCTCTCTCTCTCTCTCTCTCTCTCTCTCTCTCTCTAAACAAACAAACAAGCTAACTAACTAAATCTCTCTCTCTCTCTGTGTTCTCTCTCTCTCTCTCTCTCTCTCTCTCTCTCTCTCTTACACACAGACGCGAACGCGATCAAGTTCAAATACGCCTTCGCTGTAGATACCCCGCAAGAGGTAGATATGCATAAATACATACATACATACATACATACATACATACATACATACATACATACATACGTACGTACGTACGTAATGTACGTAACGTAACGTACGTAACGTAACTTACGTAACGTGCGCGTGCGTGCGTGTGTGTGTGCGTGCTTACGTACATACATACATAGATACATACATACATACATACATACGTACATACGTACGTACGTACGTACGTACGTGCGTGCGTGCGTGCGTGCGTGCGTGCGTGTACATACATACATACATACATACATACGTACATACTTCGCAGTAAACACCCCGCAAAATCAATCAATCAATCAATCTATCTATCTATCTATCTATCTATCTATCTATCTATCTATCTATCTATCCATCTATCTATCTATCTATCTATCTATTTTTCTACCTATCTATCTATCTGTAGGTGGCTAAGGAAATGATTCTCGACTTCAACTTGGAAGGAGATCGGTATGTATGTGTGTATGTATGTATGTATGTATGTATTTATGTATTTATGTATTTATGTATAATGTATGTAATGTATGTATGATGTAGGGTGGAGAGCATGTTGTGTGACGCAATTCGCAAGGTACGTCTGTATACACTACATTACATACATACATACACACACTACATACATACATACATACATACATACATGCATACATACAGACATCACACATACATACATACATACATACATTCATACATACTTGCATGCATGCATCCATGCATCCATTCCATTCCATTCCCATTCCCATTCCCATTCCCATTCCCATGCCCATGCCCATTTCCATTCCATTTCCATTCCATTCCATAACTATTTAGGAATTCCTATGCCCATTCCCATGCCCATGCCCATGCCCACTTCCACTCCCATTTCCACTCCCATTTTTCATTTCCATTACATTACATTACATTACATTACTATTAAATTACATACATACATACATACATACATACATACAGACATACAGACAACAGACATACATACATACATTCATACATACATACATACATACATACATACATACATAGAGACATAATATCATGTAATGTAATGTAATGTAATGTAAATGTCACGTACATGAAAATGAAAATGCAAATGAAAATGCAAATGCAAATGCAAATGTTTATGTTATGTTATGTTATGTTATGTTATGTCATTTTATGTTATGTTATGTTATCTTATGTATGTATGTAATATATACATGCCTAGGCGATCGATGAGGCGTTCAAAACGCATCCGGCAGCAGCGCAAGCCGCGCAACAAGCACAACAACAGGCGCAACAACCTCACTCAATAGTATACATGACTTAGTAAATTCTTTCTTTCGTTCGTTCGTGCTTTCATTCAGTAAGTCCTTCAATCTTTCAGTCATTCATGAGCCCAAGCTGCGCAACAAGCACAACAGCACAACCTTCTCACTCTGTACAGTCATTCATTTATTCCTGTATTCTTTCTTTCGTTCAATCATTCACACACACACACACACACACACTCATACGCACGTACAGGTCTCCCAGCAGCCGCAACAGCCGCTGATGGCGCAACCGCAGCTTACCCAGCCGGCCCCGCAGCAGCCCTCCCCCGCACCCGGGCCACCCTGGCGAGCCCGTTCAGCCCGGCATGCAGCTGCCGGACACATTCCCGATGCTCAGCTCGCAGGTATGCGTGTATGTAGGCATGTATGTAAAGTGAATCAGATGTGCAAGCCGTGTGCTAATATGTCTCGAGTACGGGCGTCTACGCTTGACTGGTTCAGTCGATGGCAACCGCTGGCTCTTTGTGTGTTGCACAGGCAACAGCCAAGAAGAAGGCGGAGGAAGAGGCCAAGAAGGTATGGGCCGTGCCTTGCCCCACGCACACACTCAAGGCATTTTTTATGTCGTTTTCTTATGGGCGTCTGCGCGTGTGCTTTTTTCTTTTCTCTCTCTCTCTCTCTCTCTCCCTCTCTCTCTCTCTCTCTCTCTATATATATATATATGTATATATATATATGTATATATATGTATCTATGTATCTGTGTGTAAGTGTATGTGTGTGTTTGTGTATGAGTTTGTGTACGTGTGTTTGTGTCTGTGTGTTTGTGTCTCTGTGTATTTATGTCTATGTGTTCATGTGTTTGTGTTTGTGTGTGTACCAGAAATAGAGCGAGAGAGAGAGAGAGAGAGAGATAGAGATAGAGAGAGAGAGAGGAGAGTTGGGTTTCTGCATGGTTTGACGACCGTCCCCCCCCCCCCCCTCCCAGATATATATATATATATATAGAGAGAGAGAGAGAGAGAGTGAGAGAGAGAGAGACCTGTATATATTATGACCATTATGCGTGCAACTCGCTTGTTTATATTCTCTGGCAGGTCTTGGAAAAAATGCAGCAAGAGGTTGGGCGGCGCGGTGGTCTGAAGTATTTAAGTGCACGCTTTATGGTCACGTGCTCTGTTTCTCTTTTGTTGTCTGCCTCCGTCGAGCTTGATGCAAGCATGGTCCATGTATATCGCGTTGGCGCTATGTAGAAGGTTGGGAAGTTTAATGCTGGCAAGACCACTCTTTTTCGTGCCATTAAGGAGGAGCCATACAAACAAGACTGTGGCAGCACTGTCGGTGCGGACTTGGCGGATATCGAGATATCCCAGCTTGAGTTTTCTGAGGACAGTGCAGCGGACACGCAGAAGCAGCAACGCACAATTGCCAAGAACGTGGCGGCCGAATACCATCAGAAGCTGAAGTGGCGGCAAGGTGGTGTAGAGAATTAAAAACATCCTGTCCGCCCATGTCCCAGACTGACAAGGCCAGTTAATTGCCCATAATCTTCCCATTTTCAATGCCCAACAAGAGCTCCTCGTCCAGCAAGGTCAATCCCGCACCGGCTGCAAGTTGCTCGGCAGGGCTCTGGCTGCCTCCACCCTGCAGCTCTGCCTGCTGCTGCGTCTGCTCGGCCTCTTTCTGAAGCGTGGTGCTTTGTACGCAGTGATCTTCCCATTTTCAATGCCGAAGGAGCGGACCCAGTAATCGGCATTGAAAATGGGAAGATACAAGGAGCGGACCCGAAGCTCAAGCAGGCCTGTCTCAGCCATCTGCGTTTCTGGCTGCGAAGCCTGGAAATGCATGCATATGACAAAGTGACTGGCTGGGCGCCCATCTTTTTAGTGGGCACCCACAAGGATGAGGTATCCAAGGAATTAGAACATCGCCGCATCGCCGACATCCTGGACCACGAATTCCAAGGTTCAAAGATCTATCACTGCAAGAAATTGTACAGGCCGCAAAATGGCCGCCCCTTCGCATTCTTTCCGGTGGACAGCATGGTACGACCCGTGGACCCGGCTATCAAGGCGCTGATGCGGGCTGTAGAGGCTGCGGCTCGCGAGGAAGAGTACGTTAAACGCGAGATCCCGGTGCCTTGTGTCAATCTGTTCGACAAGCTCTTTGCAAAGGCCAAGGAGCTTTCCTGGCTTAGCTATGAGGAGGTGCTCAAGCTGGCCCAGAGTTGCGAAGTGGTGAATACCAGCGAAAGCATCGACCTGATCCTGGCATACTTGCATGACCAAGGGCGTGTCATGCACTTCGCGGATCATCCCAGCCTTCGAACTATTGTGATTCTGGATCCAACCAAGTTCTTCCTAGAACCTGTAACTCGCATCATTTGTCAGTTTGACACGCACCAAATACCGGTACATTGCCAAAGCTGCCCACACTCTACCGCTACCACGGAGTCGTGTGCGCCGCGGTATGCTGGACAAATGCCTGCTGCCCTTGCTCTGGGAGGACATCAGCGCGGAAACCAGGGAGCATCTGCTGGCGCTCATGGTCAGGTTCGGGCTGGCAGTGGAGCTACAGCCCGACGCCAGCACAGCCAAGGACCAAACCGAGTTCTTGGTGCCCGCTTTGCTACCCGATTCACCACCTGCATCCATACCAGAGTCGAAGATGCTGCCGGTCAAGTGCAGCCTGGCGTTTTATCCTCGTGACGAGCAGGTTCACTCCGAAACCGACGTGGAGCGGCTTAAGGCGTTGGGATTTTTGTCATCTGGCTTCTTTTCCCGCCTTGTGGGGAAGTGCTTCAGTTGGAGCCAGGGCTGGTCGGCGGGGGTGAATTGGAAGTACGGTTGGAGCTTTGCCAGCGCTCCAGCGACATATTTCAAACCGCAGCGCCCCGAAGGAAAGCTCCGCATGCATTTTGAACAATTCGGGGCGCTGCGGTTTGAAATCACTGTGTCAGAAGATCTCAACCTATTGCGATTGAGCTGCGGGCATGAGAACCCGCGCGCGCTGCTGCGTCGGCTGCTGCTGCTTTGCAAGGAGGTCACGATGAGGCATTTGGCGGGTCTTTGCTGGTGCTGCCTTACTTGGAGCGCAATGGCGCGCTGGTGAGGCTAGAGAAGGCACAGGAAGCTGTGAGGAAGAGGATGTTGCTTCGCGTGGGCCACGATCTGCTACAGCCCGACCAAGTCGTGCAGGAGTTTTCTCCCGGTTGGTTCCCGTCCGCCCAGCCGCCATCCAAGTTCGACGCCTTTTGGTCCTTCCGGTCGGTCCGCCGCGCGAGCCAGGCCGCAATGTGCAAGCACTGGACAGTCGTCTATTTTCTTTTCAAAACCTGCGCATGTCCGCGTAAACATTTGAGCAGAAGAACAGATAATGCTTGTGGCTGCTGTGCCGATGTGATTCATGCATATTATTATGCAAACGTTTTAATTTTCAAACACGCACAGCCAGGCACGCGTAAGAGATACCGATTGCTACTCACTGTGCTAACGTGGTGGACACTGCTAGGGAGGGTCTGTTCGATGCAGCGTTGGTGGGCAAGCTGCAGGAGCGACTACTGGACATGGGGGTGCCTCCCTTCATGATGGCCTGGGCACAGCAGCAGGGAAATCGCTTGGAACAGGTGCCGTCCGCTTCAGTAGCAGCGAGTGCAAGAGCGAACGATTGTGTTTATGCTTTAGTCATTATCCCTGAAAGGTGTTGGAAGTAGGGGGGATGGGGAAAATGGAAATTGTGTTTCCCTCGCTCCACCCCCCACCCCCCTCCACCCCCCGCATTTCCGCACCCCTTTCTGAATGAATCAAGGTTTGTGGGAACGAGGAGGAGTTGGGAGGTCATATTTGCAGGGTGGCTAGCCCCAGACTCGATGTTGGTGCAGATATGATTTTTTTGGAATTCACGCAAATATTTGCGTGAAGGGAGTGTCCTGAATGCCAAAATTCCTGGGTTTTTTTTCGCACCCCTGTCGGAATAAATCATGGTATGTGTGAACCAGGAGGAGTTGGGAGCTCATATTGACAGGGTGGCTAGCCCCAGACTCGATGTTGATGCTAATATAATTTTGTTGGAATTCACGCAAATATTTGCGTTAGGGGTGTCCTGAATGCGAAATTTCCTTGTTTTTTAAGCCTATTTTCTGCACCCTCGTCGGGATAAATCATGGTTTGTGGGAACGAGGACGAGTTCGGAGCTCATATTTGCTGGGCGGTTAGCCTCAGACTCGATCTTGATGCTGATATGATTTTTTTTGGAATTCACGCAAATATTTGCGTTAGGGGAGTGTCCTGAATGCTAAAATTCCTTGTTTTTTTTCGCACCCCAATCGGAATAAATCATGGTTTGTGTGAACCAGGAGGAGTTGGTCATATTGGCAGGGTGTCTAGCGCCAGACTCGATGTTGATGCTGATATGATTTCTTTGGATTTCAGGCAAATATTTGCGTTA
>WBZZ01004575.1:57500-60000 GCA_019918135.1 Paulinella micropora
TGTTGTTGTTGTTGTTGTTGTTGTTGTTGTGTGTGTCGTTGTTGGTTTTGTTTTGTTTCGGGGGGGGGGGGAATCTTCTCTCGGCGTCTTATGCTAAGCTGTCGTTTCTGCCACTTGCAGGGCATCGCTATGAGTGAAGTGTTTTTGATTTATCTTTCAAAAGCGTACTTCACGCGGGCTTTCTGCCGCGTCGAGCTGCAGGTCCCTCCCCTTGCCTTTGGAAGCTGGCTCAGTGCACGCTGCAACCCTGCCCTTGCCATGCGCGTGTGTGTGTGTGTGTGTGTGTGTGTATGCTGTTGGTGGGGGATGGACATGCATGGTCTGCTGCAGGTGGCGCGGCTGCTGGCAAAGCCGATGGTGGTGGTGCGGGAGGCGCTGAACCGCGGGCCGATCGAACTTGCCCAGATCGAGCCCTGCGACAAGCGACTGTTGGGCTACGACATCCTGGCCCTCACCGATGAGATGCGAGACGCCTTCTCCAGGGCCTTCATCCCGCTGCGCAAGGCCCGCATCAGCACAGCGCTGGGCAAAGAGGTGCTTGCCACCGCCACTCCTGCCTCCCCGACAGCCGCCGCTGCAACTGCAGCAAGTCGATGATGATGATGAAAATAATAATAATGATAATAATAGGCTTCCTCAGACTATAGCATCAGATCCAGATCCTGGACATGTGCCTCCATTGGGTCACCGGGGTCAGCCGATCCCAACGCATTGTCAGAACACCAAACAGACATAGCAGCAACAGCAACAGCAGGGGCAGATGGGGGCTGTGAAGTGCATGAAGAGCTAGATGCGAGGGTGTTAGCTGAAGAGAAGAACTCGGAGACACTACGCTGCGCTCCCGAACCACTCTCTCTAGCCAGGACGTCCACACTGCGCGGACGGCCGCGCCGCGCAACATCAACGTCACTTGGGGGAGAGGGTGGGACAGAAGCTGATGGAACCTCAGTGAGGTCAATCACCTCCTCGCCCCCATCCTCCACCCCAAGCTCCTCCCTTTTACCCTCCCTAGCAGACCAACACTCAGACACATATGATCCAAACAACACATCCAACTTTGGAGGGGGACGCAACGCTGTAACCCCTAACAACGCAGCAAGCCTAAAGTTACTGCGGAAGCGCGACTTCCCCTGAAAAAGCTTACAAAACAATCGTGATTGATCCACAGGCGACATATCATCCCAACCCTGCCGCACAGAGCCCTCCCGCTCCCGCCCAAGCAACACATCCTCCACCACAACCTCACCGCCTACGACCTCACCACCCTCCTCACTCCCTCCATCCCCCTCAGCACCCCCACAGCCATGCCACCGAGCCTCTGCATACTCAGCAACAGCTGCTTACGTCTCCCCTCATGCATGGGGCAATCCCATAAGAAGTGCGCAAGGGACTCATTGACATCATCATGACAACAGAAGCAGCGAGGGGACATGCCACTGACCAACTTGCTGCGGTACAACCGAAGGCGGTTGTTGCAGCTGAGCAACCTTCTCCGAAGCAGATTATAATGCGCATCATCAAGGGCTACCCATCTTGGGAACTCCTTAGTTCCAAAGACTTGTCTTAGGATGACTCGCAGGCCATCAGTAAGATCGCTGCCTGCCTCTCGCTTGTCCCACATCAGTAGCTGCACCATCTTGACGTCCTGCTGAAGGGCCCACTTGTCCACAGTCGAACACCAACCCTCGAGGTCCTTCTCTGAGCTATTTAGGAGCTCCTGAAGCCCTTGTTGTAGATCCATTGAGTCCCTGATAGCGCCTTCGGCCTCCGCAGTCCAGTCGGATTTGACTTGAGATGCGATGACAGGAAATCGCTTCTCCGGTAGAACACGCAGCCGTCCATAGAACTTCAGTTGCGCCGCCCGCCGCAAACGCTCCGCACTCAAAGAGCGCGCCAGAAAGAGTGTAATCCACTTGCTTGTCTTAGGGCTGATGCCGAGAATCATCCTCATGGGGCGCAGCATTGCTGCCTCCAGCTTGGTGAGCTGCGATACGGGGGCACGCCAGACATCGAAGGCGTACTTCAGCTTGGCCCCCACAAGTTGATTCCAGCACATGAGACGATACCTAGCTTGTATCTCACCTGCACACCACAAAGAGTACCAACCTGCGGTGGCGACTTCAGTGACACGCGTAGCCCGCAGGGCCTGCTCCTTCCACTTCAGGTCGTCGGTGATAACTACTCCCAGGTACTTGTACTGACTGGTGACACAAAGCTTCTGGCAGCGAAACAACACCACGGGCTCACCTCGCTCCCTGATACTTGGTCGTTTCGCCTTGCTCGACGTGTAAATGGGCATGATTTCCGTCTTGCCGGGCTTCAAGTTGACTTCCAGCCGGTAATCTTCCGCGAACTTGGCCACAACATTGACCATCTTCTGGAGCTCGGTGCGACTGTGAGCGATGAGGGCCACGTCGTCCGCGTATAGAAGTGCCTTGATGTCGTTCAGCCGCTTCACATCCGTGATCTTGAGGGCACTCGCCAGCCGATCACACAGCTC
>WBZZ01004575.1:67500-72500 GCA_019918135.1 Paulinella micropora
CGCTGTAGATACCCCGCAAGAGGTAGATATGCATAAATACATACATACATACATACATACATACATACATACATACATACATACATACGTACGTACGTACGTAATGTACGTAACGTAACGTACGTAACGTAACTTACGTAACGTGCGCGTGCGTGCGTGTGTGTGTGCGTGCTTACGTACATACATACATAGATACATACATACATACATACATACGTACATACGTACGTACGTACGTACGTACGTGCGTGCGTGCGTGCGTGCGTGCGTGCGTGTACATACATACATACATACATACATACGTACATACTTCGCAGTAAACACCCCGCAAAATCAATCAATCAATCAATCTATCTATCTATCTATCTATCTATCTATCTATCTATCTATCTATCTATCTATCTATTTTTCTACCTATCTATCTATCTGTAGGTGGCTAAGGAAATGATTCTCGACTTCAACTTGGAAGGAGATCGGTATGTATGTGTGTATGTATTTTTCTACCTATCTATCTATCTGTAGGTGGCTAAGGAAATGATTCTCGACTTCAACTTGGAAGGAGATCGGTATGTATGTGTGTATGTATGTATGTATGTATGTATGTATTTATGTATTTATGTATTTATGTATGTATGTATAATTTATGTAATGTATGTATGATGTAGGGTGGAGAGCATGTTGTGTGACGCAATTCGCAAGGTACGTCTGTATACACTACATTACATACATACATACACACACTACATACATACATACATACATACATACATGCATACATACAGACATCACACATACATACATACATACATACATTCATACACACTTGCATGCATGCATCCATGCATCCATTCCATTCCATTCCCATTCCCATTCCCATTCCCATTCCCATGCCCATGCCCATTTCCATTCCATTTCCATTCCATTCCATAACTATTTAGGAATTCCTATGCCCATTCCCATGCCCATGCCCATGCCCACTTCCACTCCCATTTCCACTCCCATTTTTCATTTCCATTACATTACATTACATTACATTACTATTAAATTACATACATACATACATACATACATACATACAGACATACAGACAACAGACATACATACATACATTCATACATACATACATACATACATACATAGAGACATAATATCATGTAATGTAATGTAATGTAATGTAAATGTCACGTACATGAAAATGAAAATGCAAATGAAAATGCAAATGCAAATGCAAATGTTTATGTTATGTTATGTTATGTTATGTTATGTTATGTTATGTCATTTTATGTTATGTTATGTTATCTTATGTATGTATGTAATATATACATGCCTAGGCGATCGATGAGGCGTTCAAAACGCATCCGGCAGCAGCGCAAGCCGCGCAACAAGCACAACAACAGGCGCAACAACCTCACTCAATAGTATACATGACTTAGTAAATTCTTTCTTTCGTTCGTTCGTGCTTTCATTCAGTAAGTCCTTCAGTCTTTCAGTCATTCATGAGCCCAAGCTGCGCAACAAGCACAACAGCACAACCTTCTCACTCTGTACAGTCATTCATTTATTCCTGTATTCTTTCTTTCGTTCAATCATTCACACACACACACACACACACACTCATACGCACGTACAGGTCTCCCAGCAGCCGCAACAGCCGCTGATGGCGCAACCGCAGCTTACCCAGCCGGCCCCGCAGCAGCCCTCCCCCGCACCCGGGCCACCCTGGCGAGCCCGTTCAGCCCGGCATGCAGCTGCCGGACACATTCCCGATGCTCAGCTCGCAGGTATGCGTGTATGTAGGCATGTATGTAAAGTGAATCAGATGTGCAAGCCGTGTGCTAATATGTCTCGAGTACGGGCGTCTACGCTTGACTGGTTCAGTCGATGGCAACCGCTGGCTCTTTGTGTGTTGCACAGGCAACAGCCAAGAAGAAGGCGGAGGAAGAGGCCAAGAAGGTATGGGCCGTGCCTTGCCCCACGCACACACTCAAGGCATTTTTTATGTCGTTTTCTTATGGGCGTCTGCGCGTGTGCTTTTTTCTTTTCTCTCTCTCTCTCTCCCTCTCTCTCTCTATATATATATATATGTATATATATATATGTATCTATGTATCTGTGTGTAAGTGTATGTGTGTGTTTGTGTATGAGTTTGTGTACGTGTGTTTGTGTCTGTGTGTTTGTGTCTCTGTGTATTTATGTCTATGTGTTCATGTGTTTGTGTTTGTGTGTGTACCAGAAATAGAGCGAGAGAGAGAGAGAGATAGAGATAGAGAGAGAGAGGAGAGTTGGGTTTCTGCATGGTTTGACGACCGTCCCCCCCCCCCCCCTCCCAGATATATATATATATATATAGAGAGAGAGAGAGAGAGAGAGAGTGAGAGAGAGAGACACCTTTATATATTATGACCATTATGCGTGCAACTCGCTTGTTTATATTCTCTGGCAGGTCTGGGAAAAAATGCAGCAAGAGGTTGGGCGGCGCGGTGGTCTGAAGTATTTAAGTGCACGCTTGATGGTCACGTGCTCTGTTTCTCTTTTGTTGTCTGCCTCCGTCGAGCTTGATGCAAGCATGGTCCATGTATATCGCGTTGGCGCTATGTAGAAGGTTGGGAAGTTTAATGCTGGCAAGACCACTCTTTTTCGTGCCATTAAGGAGGAGCCATACAAACAAGACTGTGGCAGCACTGTCGGTGCGGACTTGGCGGATATCGAGATATCCCAGCTTGAGTTTTCTGAGGGCAGCAGCTGGCGAGTAGTTCCTGCAGCGGACACGCAGAAGCAGCACACGGAGCAGCAACGCACAATTGCCAAGAACGTGGCGGCCGAATACCATCAGAAGCTGAAGTGGCGGCAAGGTGGTGTAGAGAATTAAAAACATCCTGTCCGCCCATGTCCCAGACTGACAAGGCCAGTTCATTGCCCGTAATCTTCCCATTTTCAATGCCCAACAAGAGCTCCTCGTCCAGCAAGGTCAATCCCACACCGGCTGCAAGTTGCTCGGCAGGGCTCTGGCTGCCTCCACCCTGCAGCTCTGCCTGCTGCTGCGTCTGCTCGGCCTCTTTCTGAAGCGTGGTGCTTTGTACGCAGTGATCTTCCCATTTTCAATGCCGAAGGAGCGGACCCAGTAATCGGCATTGAAAATGGGAAGATACAAGGAGCGGACCCGAAGCTCAAGCAGGCCTGTCTCAGCCATCTGCGTTTCTGGCTGCGAAGCCTGGAAATGCATGCATATGACAAAGTGACTGGCTGGGCGCCCATCTTTTTGGTGGGCACCCACAAGGATGAGGTATCCAAGGAATTAGAACATCGCCGCATCGCCGACATCCTGGACCACGAATTCCAAGGTTCAAAGATCTATCACTGCAAGAAATTGTACAGGCCGCAAAATGGCCGCCCCTTCGCATTCTTTCCGGTGGACAGCATGGTACGACCCGTGGACCCGGCTATCAAGGCGCTGATGCGGGCTGTAGAGGCTGCGGCTCGCGAGGAAGAGTACGTTAAACGCGAGATCCCGGTGCCTTGTGTCAATCTGTTCGACAAGCTCTTTGCAAAGGCCAAGGAGCTTTCCTGGCTTAGCTATGAGGAGGTGCTCAAGCTGGCCCAGAGTTGCGAAGTGGTGAATACCAGCGAAAGCATCGACCTGATCCTGGCATACTTGCATGACCAAGGGCGTGTCATGCACTTCGCGGATCATCCCAGCCTTCGAACTATTATGATTCTGGATCCAACCAAGTTCTTCCTAGAACCTGTAACTCGCATCATTTGTCAGTTTGACACGCACCAAATACCGGTACATTGCCAAAGCTGCCCACACTCTACCGCTACCACGGAGTCGTGTGCGCCGCGGTATGCTGGACAAATGCCTGCTGCCCTTGCTCTGGGAGGACATCAGCGCGGAAACCAGGGAGCATCTGCTGGCGCTCATGGTCAGGTTCGGGCTGGCAGTGGAGCTACAGCCCGACGCCAGCACAGCCAAGGACCAAACCGAGTTCTTGGTGCCCGCTTTGCTACCCGATTCACCACCTGCATCCATACCAGAGTCGAAGATGCTGCCGGTCAAGTGCAGCCTGCCTGGCGTTTTATCCTCGTGACGAGCAGGTTCACTCCGAAACCAACGTGGAGCGGCTTAAGGCGTTGGGATTTTTGTCATCTGGCTTCTTTTCCCGCCTTGTGGGGAAGTGCTTCAGTTGGAGCCAGGGCTGGTCGGCGGGGGTGAATTGGAAGTACGGTTGGAGCTTTGCCAGCGCTCCAGCGACATATTTCAAACCGCAGCGCCCCGAAGGAAAGCTCCGCATGCATTTTGAACAATTCGGGGCGCTGCGGTTTGAAATCACTGTGTCAGAAGATCTCAACCTATTGCGATTGAGCTGCGGGCATGAGAACCCGCGCGCGCTGCTGCGTCGGCTGCTGCTGCTTTGCAAGGAGGTCACGATGAGGCATTTGGCGGGTCTTTGCTGGTGCTGCCTTACTTGGAGCGCAATGGCGCGCTGGTGAGGCTAGAGAAGGCACAGGAAGCTGTGAGGAAGAGGATGTTGCTTCGCGTGGGCCACGATCTGCTACAGCCCGACCAAGTCGTGCAGGAGTTTTCTCCCGGTTGGTTCCCGTCCGCCCAGCCGCCATCCAAGTTCGACGCCTTTTGGTCCTTCCGGTCGGTCCGCCGCGCGAGCCAGGCCGCAATGTGCAAGCACTGGACAGTCGTCTATTTTCTTTTCAAAACCTGCGCATGTCCGCGTAAACATTTGAGCAGAAGAACAGATAATGCTTGTGGCTGCTGTGCCGATGTGATTCATGCATATTATTATGCAAACGTTTTAATTTTCAAACACGCACAGCCAGGCACGCGTAAGAGATACCGATTGCTACTCACTGTGCTAACGTGGTGGACACTGCTAGGGAGGGTCTGTTCGATGCAGCGTTGGTGGGCAAGCTGCAGGAGCGACTACTGGACATGGGGGTGCCTCCCTTCATGATGGCCTGGGCACAGCAGCAGGGAAATCGCTTGG
>WBZZ01004575.1:77500-137500 GCA_019918135.1 Paulinella micropora
ATGTTCAATGAAAATACTGGTCCAGACGGATCGGTATGTTCAATGAAAATACTGGTGGCACCGACGGGAATCGAACTGGCGACAGGGCCCAGATGGTAGAACTTGACCACTGGGCTATCACGGTGTCCAATAATAATAATAGAAATAATAATAGTAATAATAATAATAGTAATAATAGTAGTAATAATAATAATAATAATAATAATAGTAGTAGTAGTAGTAGTAGTAGTAGTGGTATTAGTAGTAGTAGTAGTAGTAGTGGTAGTAGTAGTAGTAATAGTAATCATAATCATAACCATAATAATAATAATAATAATAATAATAATAATAATAATAATAATAATAATAATAATAATAATAATAATAATAATAATAATAATAATATGATAATAATAATAATAATAATAGCAATAATAACAACAATAACAATAATAATAATAATAATAATAATAATAATAATAATAATAATAATAATAATAATAATAATACTATATCTGAGGCGTACTGATGCAGCTAATGGCATATCCTCAACGGACATAAGCCTCCAATACCCTTGTTCGAGGTCCTCCACCCCCCCGTGTCAGTCTCTCGCCTGATGATCGGGGCCACCGATGGAGCTCCTGAGGGCAAGACTGCACTAAGCCGAGGTTATTCCGCAGTCCCAGCAACCTCTTGCAAGACGTCACCGAATGTGCAAGTGCATACACCAAGCGCGGTTGCTAGAGCTGCCTCGAAACCCCACCCATAAAAATCTGGTGTCTGCTGGGTCCTGGGCTATCAACCAGCATATGCGGAGTTTAAGATCTTTTACGCGCGCAACGACCCTCCTCCCCAGCATCTACCACCAAAGGGTTATGAGTTGGCGTCACAGTTTAACGCCTTGAGGCCATTGGGCTGGAACTCTGTTTAGCAAGTGTGACTAGGTTTTTTCATCGGGATTTCCCTCAAATATGTCACAGTCAACACTCCAAGGCAGATTTACTATATCTGAGGCGTACTGATGCAGCTAATGGCATATCCTCAACGGACATAAGCCTCCAATACCCTTGTTCGAGGTCCTCCACCCCCCCGTGTCAGTCTCTCGCCTGATGATCGGGGCCACCGATGGAGCTCCTGAGGGCAAGACTGCACTAAGCCGAGGTTATTCCGCAGTCCCAGCAACCTCTTGCAAGACGTCACCGAATGTGCAAGTGCATACACCAAGCGCGGTTGCTAGAGCTGCCTCGAAACCCCACCCATAAAAATCTGGTGTCTGCTGGGTCCTGGGCTATCAACCAGCATATGCGGAGTTTAAGATCTTTTACGCGCGCAACGACCCTCCTCCCCAGCATCTACCACCAAAGGGTTATGAGTTGGCGTCACAGTTTAACGCCTTGAGGCCATTGGGCTGGAACTCTGTTTAGCAAGTGTGACTAGGTTTTTTCATCGGGATTTCCCTCAAATATGTCACAGTCAACACTCCAAGAATAATAATAATAATAATAATAATAATAATAATAATAATAATAATAATAATAATAGGCTTCCTCAGACTATAGCATCAGATCCAGATCCTGGATATGTGCCTCCATTGGGTCACCGGGGTCAGCCGATCCCAACTCATTTTCAGAACACCAAACAGACATAGCAGCAACAGCAACAGCAGGGGCAGATGGGGGCTGTGAAGTGCATGAAGAGCTAGATGCGAGGGTGTTAGCTGAAGAGAAGAACTCGGAGACACTACGCTGCGCTCCCGAACCCCTCTCTCTAGCCAGGACGTCCACACTGCGCGGACGGCCGCGCCGCGCAACATCAACGTCACTTGGGGGAGAGGGTGGGACAGAAGCTGATGGAACCTCAGTGAGGTCAATCACCTCCTCGCCCCCATCCTCCACCCCAAGCTCCTCCCTTTTACCCTCCCTAGCAGACCAACACTCAGACACATATGATCCAAACAACACATCCAACTTTGGAGGGGGACGCAACGCTGTAACCCCTAACAACGCAGCAAGCCTAAAGTTACTGCGGAAGCGCGACTTCCCCTGAAAAAGCTTACAAAACAATCGTGATTGATCCACAGGCGACATATCATCCCAATTTGCCGCACAGAGCCCTCCCGCTCCCGCCCAAGCAACACATCCTCCACCACAACCTCACCGCCTACGACCTCACCACCCTCCTCACTCCCTCCATCCCCCTCAGCAGCCCCCACAGCCATGCCACCGAGCCTCTGCATACTCAGCAACAGCTGCTTACGTCTCCCCTCATGCATGGGGCAATCCCATAAGAAGTGCGCAAGGGACTCATTGACATCATCATGACAACAGAAGCAGCGAGGGGACATGCCACTGACCAACTTGCTGCGGTACAACCGAAGGCGGTTGTTGCAGCTGAGCAACCTTCTCCGAAGCAGATTATAATGCGCATCATCAAGGGCTACCCATCTTGGGAACTCCTTAGTTCCAAAGACTTGTCTTAGGATGACTCGCAGGCCATCAGTAAGATCGCTGCCTGCCTCTCGCTTGTCCCACATCAGTAGCTGCACCATCTTGACGTCCTGCTGAAGGGCCCACTTGTCCACAGTCGAACACCAACCCTCGAGGTCCTTCTCTGAGCTATTTAGGAGCTCCTGAAGCCCTTGTTGTAGATCCATTGAGTCCCTGATAGCGCCTTCGGCCTCCGCAGTCCAGTCGGATTTGACTTGAGATGCGATGACAGGAAATCGCTCCTCCGGTAGAACACGCAGCCGTCCATAGAACTTCAGTTGCGCCGCCCGCCGCAAACGCTCCGCACTCAAAGAGCGCGCCAGAAAGAGTGTAATCCACTTGCTTGTCTTAGGGCTGATGCCGAGAATCATCATCATGGGGCGCAGCATTGCTGCCTCCAGCTTGGTGAGCTGCGATACGGGGGCACGCCAGACATCGAAGGCGTACTTCAGCTTGGCCCCCACAAGTTGATTCCAGCACATGAGACGATACCTAGCTTGTATCTCACCTGCACACCACAAAGAGTACCAACCTGCGGTGGCGACTTCAGTGACACGCGTAGCCCGCAGGGCCTGCTCCTTCCACCTTCAGGTCGTCGGTGATAACCACTCCCAGGTACTTGTACTGACTGGTGACACAAAGCTTCTGGCCGCGAAACAACACCACAGGCTCACCTCGCTCCCTGATACTTGGTCGTTTCGCCTTGCTCGACGTGTAAATGGGCATGATTTCCGTCTTGCCGGGCTTCAAGTTGACTTCCAGCCGGTAATCTTCCGCGAACTTGGCCACAACATTGACCATCTTCTGGAGCTCGGTGCGACTGTGAGCGATGAGGGCCACGTCGTCCGCGTATAGAAGTGCCTTGATGTCGTTCAGCCGCTTCACATCCGTGATCTTGAGGGCACTCGCCAGCCGATCACACAGCTCATCCATAAAGACGTTGAAGAGTGTGGGAGAGAGAGAGGGGACCCCTGTTGGACGCCTACACGCTCCAGTACTTCGGGGGTGAGTGCTCCATCAACTAGCACTTGCGACGAAGTCTGCTCGTAGCACCTGCGTAGCGTGCGCCAGAACTTGCCCCTTACACCCAGCTTCCAGAGCCTCTCAAATAGGCCATCTCCAAACAGACGGGAAAGCCTTGCGTAGATCGACGAACAGGACATACGACTCCCGCTTCTGCTGCTGACGCCCCTTCAACCTCTGCCAAAGGGTAAAGACCTGATCCGTAGTGCGACGCCCCGGGCGGAAGCCTCCCTGCTCTGGACGTAGCTTATCCGGGCCATCCACGAAGAGCGTTAGACGAGTAGCTAATAAGGACAGATACAGCTTACCAAGGCAACTAATAATCGAGATATCCCTCCAGTTGTCAGGATCCGTAGGATCCCCACCCTTGGGGATATTGACGATGATTCCCTTGCCCCAAGCTTTTGGAGTCCTCTCGGCTTCTCGAATCCAGTTGAAGTACTGCGTTAAGTAGCCATTGATGTAGGCGCCGCCATACTTGAGCATCTCGTTCTTCACTTTGTCCTCGCCACAAGCTTTGTGGTTATTCAGGGCACGTTGCCTTGCAAGGACCTCCTCTTGCGTGAACGGCTTGTCCAGCTCTTCGCAAGTGTCTTCACCTACTTCGTGCTCCTTCATAGCCCGGGCCACCTCATCTCTGAAGCGATCGTTCCAGTGGAACTGCCGCTTAGTTTCGGCTTCCTCCCACTCCAGCGAGCCTGCTTCTGCACAGCACTCCACCACAACAGCCGCACTTGCCGGATTTTCCCGTGGCTTCACCGAATTTTTCCGAAATTCCTCCCACCTTTTCCGGCAGCGTACACGCCAGTGAGCCATCCTCCCTTTGCACCGGCGCGGAGACCTTCGTTCTGCGTGCCCCGCCAAGCCGCTTCGCGAGTAGCCAAAAGCGCTTTGAGGATTGCTCGCGTTGACATTTGACCGCTTCTTCCTGCACTTGCTTGAAGGAGGCGGACTTCTTGGCCCGAGTTGCCTTCCGCATTTGCTTGCGGAGCCGTAGCCAATTCAGACGGGCTTCCGCATTCGATTCATCCCTCCTGTATGCTGCGTAGGCCTCCCGGCGCTGCTGAATGAGCTCCTTTAGCTCCCCGTCGAACCAATTGTTGGTGAAACGGGGTCGTATACATCTGGAGCCAAGGACCCGGTGCGCCGCCATTCGGAAGGACTGCGCCACTCGCTCGGTGACGTCATCTACCACCCGTTGGCTGTCGGCACCACCCGATAGGTCAAGCTCAGGCAGCTGATGCACTCCAAGCTTCTGTAGGCAATGCTGGAATACGTCATCGAACTTGTCGCGTAGATAATCCAGCGCTTTCTTCGCAGCGTGATCATTGCCCGAGACACCAGCACCAATAAGCTTATCAACAAGAAAGGACCTGTAAGGTTTCGCAGCCCGCTTTGGCCGGCGCTGGCCGCTCCACGTCAGTTCGGCCCATACTGCCTTGTGGTCCGTATCAAGATCATCTTCGCATACTCCGAATTTTGCTCCAGATGCCAAGCCAGGCGACGCGCAGATGTAATCGAGGAGGTGCTTGCCTGTGCCCATGCCGCGCTGCTCACGCCGGGACCACCAGTAGGACCCTTCCACTGGGCACGAGAAGCCGCTCAGATTTCGCAGGCCCGTAGCGACGAGGACAGCCGCGAGTCTCTTGCCGTTCTCCGAACGTACCGGTGCTCCCTTATCATCGACCTCCCCGTGCTGACCGACGATGCCCTCCTCTTTTCGGCTGCATGCCGGCCCGAGCTTCGCGTTGGCATCCGCCACCGTGACCACAAGACCTTTGGCTCCAAAAAAAGCTATAGCTGCCTGCCAGGCCGCATACGCCTCTGACGACTCTTCTTCCTGCGTTTCCTGGGGAAAGTAGCCGTTGCCCACATAGATATCCTGAGCGCCGGTAACACCCGAGGCGATACGCAGCCACACTTGCTGCCGGTGGTCGACGGGGGCTGACACCAGGTTTCAATACGGACCAAGGAAGTTAGCCACCGCGAATAGAACCCCACCCTTGCAGCGATTTTTCTCGCTGACCTCCGCAGGTTTTCCAAAAATCCGGAATCCATCCAGGCTGCATTTGGAAAGTTGCTTCTTGCCCATGCGGTGCTCCTGAGCCCCGATGACTAGCCAGCCCTCGTGCTTGTAGAATGATGCCCATTCCGCCGTGCCTACGTTGTCCTATCCCGTTTTACCCTGCCAGTTGTGACTCGCGACGAGTAGCTTGAAGCCGGTATCGAACTGCTTGGAGCGGTGCTTCTTGGCTCGTTTCCGGACCCGACGGCCGCGCTTGGCTTCCGCCCTCGTGCTGCCCCCCTCTGCAGGTGCTTGCGCAGGTTGGTCCCCCACTGCACTGGCCGCCGAATGCAGGGGCACCACATGCACATCAGCACACTCAGACACACACTTAGGTGCATCGGCAGCCAATTCCGAAGACACCACCTGCACATCATCGACACATTCTTCATGCAGAGGTAAGACGCGATATCCCGTCGCAGCTTCCTCCTTCCGGACCGCCGCTTCCCCACGCAGATGGATGCGAATAAGCCTTCGGACACGTTCCCTGTCCCTGAACCTGCGCCCAAGGGCCACATTGACCCCTCTGCCGAAGAATTTGAGATGTTTGAGTTGCTGCAACGCCGTCTGCCTGCTGTCATCGTCCTCGTAGACCAGCTCCAGGTGACGAGACATTCGCTGGCCTTGCCACTCCATTACCGGGACCACCAGACCAAGACCGCTCATTTTGGAGGCGATCTCCTGTAGATTGGCGCGTTCTGAGAGCCCCCAGACAATCAGATTACGCCCGTCCTTGTCGTACCGATCTACCCGCCGGTACCGTCGAGGCGGCGGTGCCATCTGCCATATAGCGCCGCTCGCCTTATGTTGAAGCGCCGACCCGTGTGCCAGGTTTGGGGAGGAAGGATGAGGCGCAGCTAAGATAGCCTCTCCACGTGGTTCAGGAATTCCGTCATATACGCGAGCCCTCATCCTCCCATCCTGGGACATCGGGCCAGAGCCCGTCGAAGAGGCATTCCCACGGGGATTGTCCAGGTCTTCGGCGATTCTACCTTGTCATAAGGGCCACAGTGGTAGCTCCGTGCTTCGCGTATTTGTAATCCATTGAGAGTATTAGACGGCCAATGTCGCTGGCCATCACCGCCGCGCCTCTTTACGCCGAGGAAAGCGCCCGTCCATGCAATAGCATCGGCTGTATCTGCAACACACACTACACGCATTTCCGCCGGTGTCACTGGACGCTGCCGCGTCGCTTCGTGCCCTTCGGCGCCCGCCAGCACCCCCAGCGTCGCCAGAACCTGCCTCACGCACTACACACACTCTCCATCGCATCGCCAACGCCTCTACTCTCATGCCTTATGGACTTTCAGCTGCTCCTAACAATACACATCATGAGGTACGGGTGTCCCCGAGTGGAGCCAGATCGGACGGCGTGCCGCTGAAACTCCTTCCCCCACGTGGGTATAGAAGGCGCGAACCTAGCGGTACCTATAGGGTCTTACAGACAAGTATAGTAATCCCAGCCGAAGCTGCTCAGTTAGAAATGCAACGGTCAATGGCTGATGCATTTCTGCACATGCGCCTCCATCGTCTCACCCGTGAGGGGAGTACGAAGAATTGACGATAGGCTCTAATGACACCCCCGCAAGGGCAGTTCCAACACTTCCAGACGGACCGGTATGTTCAATGAATACACTGGTCCAGACGGACCGGTATGTTCAATGAAAATACTTTCGGCACCGACGGGAATCGAACTGGCGACAGGGCCCAGATGGTAGAACTTGACCACTGGGCTATCACGGTGTCAATAATTATCATAATAATAATAATAATAATAATAATAATAATAATAATAATAATAATAATAATAATAATAATAATAATAATGATAGTGCTTCGCAGTCAATGGCGAATGCATTTGATGATAATAATAATAATAATAATAATAATAATAATAATAATAATAATAATAATAATAATAATAATAATAATAGTGCTTCTCTGTCAATGGCTGATGCATTTCTGCACATGCGCCTCCATCGTCTCACCCGTGAGGGGAGTACGAAGAATTGACGATAAGCTCTAATGACACCCCCGCAAGGGCAGTTCCAACACTTCCAGACGGGCCGGTATGTTCAATGAAAATACTGGTCCAGACGGACCGGTGTTCAATGAAAATACTGGTGGCACCGACGGGAATCGAACTGGCGACAGGGCCCAGATGGTAGAACTTGACCACTGGGCTATCACGGTGTCCAAAATAATAATAATAATAATAATAATAATATATAATAATAATAATAATAATAATAATAATAATAATAATAATAATAATAATAATAATGACAATAATAGGCTTCCTCAGACTATAGCAAGTAGTATAGGGGGCCACTTTGGCGCAGATCTTCAGTGCAGTTTCATCACAGAAACCACACTAAGAGCCGTTATTGTGTTTTGATGCTACCTATTCTCTCTAAGTTCAAAACAACAATTTCGTTAAAATCTCTCTTATTATGAATTTCGTTCTATTTTTCTTCGTGGATTAGACTTTCAGTCATTATCAAATTCTGCGCCACTGCACCAACGCACTAGCGCGCTGTCGTCGTGGCGACGAGGTCTGGATTTTTCACCAGAAATTCCATCAGTCAAAAAATACAACATTGTGAGAAGTGTTTTTCAGTGCAGTTTCTCTACAGAAACCACACTAAGAGCCGTTATTCATTATTTCGTCTTCCTATTTATAAGCAGACAAAAGAAAGAAAAACTGCTACCTTTAAATAATTATTATTTAAATAAAATAAAGACACATATATATTCATATTAAAGACATAATATAATATCCTATATATATAAAATGACAGACACAAAAGAGCAACCTATCAACATTTCAAAGGGAGGAGTATATATAATAAAGGAAACAAGACCAAAATTAATTAAAGGTTCATGTGAATTCGTTGTAGTTTAATGGTGTGAAGAAGGTAAAATAAAAAAGAAAAGATTTAATTTTTCAGAGTTTGGAAAAAGAAATAAGGAACAAGCCTTAGAGGAAGCAAACAGGTTTTATGAAGAAAACATAAAACCTAAATATGAAGTTTGGAAGAAATACATTGATGAACGAGTTAAGCAAAATAAACAACAGTACAAAAATGAATGGAATAAGGAATGGATGAAGAAAAAATTTACATGTGAATGTGGTGAAGAGACAACAAATGCTTACAAAGCACGACATCTTTTATCAAGCAATCACGAATTAAGAACGCGAGGAATAAATATGTCAAATGATGATTTAAATACAGAAAAAATAAAATGTGAATGCGGTTCGATTATTAGGATAAATGGAAAAGAAATTCATGAGATAACCGCAAAACATAAGAAATACATTCAAGCTAAAAATAGTTAATAACTTACAAGTCCAACTCTTCAACTTTCTTTTTTATTCTAGCACTGCTCCGTATGTTTTCCTGTTTTACATCCAATGATTTTAATAAATTAATATTTTTTTTCTCTTTTGTAATTTGTTTCACTTTGTCCGATAACTGCTCCTTCGGTTCTTCTTCTTCATGGTGCTCTTCAACATTAGTCTTTAATAATTCTGACGGTCTTACTAAGTCTTCTTCTGATAGGATAACTTTGAAGCCTTTCCGGCCCTTAACCTTAAATATAGTTTTACTGAATTGCTTGTCCCCTTTAGAAAAAATAGTTCTTTATAATTCCTTTCTTACTCTTGTTCCTTTAGGGAATTCATTAATTAAAGGATTTCTGTAGATTTCCTGAGTGTTCTTTTCGGTTCCTTCAAAAACATTAATAGGAACTGCTTTAATTGTTGTATGATATGTTTTATTATAAGCATCAACAACCTCATGAATAATAGGAACCCATTGAAAATTTTCATTAAATTCCCATATTAAGTTTAATTCATTTCGTATTGTTCTAATAAACCTATCAATTATAAACATTGTTCTGTGATCGCCTACTTGGACAGTTCTATGTTCAATATTATTTTGTCTGAAATATTCACTGACTTGTCCCTTAAACTCACCACCATTATCTGAAGTAATTCTTTCAGGAACTTTTTTTGTAAATATTTTTTTTAACCCTTCTAAGACATAACCAGTTGTTTTATTTTTGACTGGCTCAATCCACCCACGACGGCTATATACATCAATAGCAACTAATCCAAAATTATAGTTAGCATTACCTTTCTTTGTCGCCACCTTTGACATATCCATTAAATCAATAAATACTTGACTTAGTGGTTTTGCTTCTGGTGATGTTATCGTGTTCCATATCTTAGCGGGCTTTGATTGAAAATGTATCTCGGCCACTTCTTCAAGTTTTTCTTTCCGCTCTGTCTGCTCAGGAGTTTCTTGTTGCTGAGTATGTTTATTATCCATATTATATATCAATGAGATTTTCAAAGTCCAATGTCAAAAACAAAAAATATAAAATCATTACTCCAAAAGGTAAGACAATTCATTTCGGACACTTAAAATATCAGCACTATAAAGACCGCATATGGTTATACTCACATTTAGACCATCTGGATAAAGAAAGAAGAAAAAACTATAGAGCAAGAGCAAAAGCAATAAGAAACTCAAAAGGAGAATTAACTTATAATAATCCGGAGTATAGTAATTATTATTCTTATCATTTCCTTTGGTAAATTTAAAACTTTAAAAACATTCTTGAGACATCATCATTATTTTTTCTTTCTTGCTTGGTTTCTCTGCTTGATTATAAACATTAACAGATATGTTTGACTTCTTTCCGTTTCCTTTTTTAGATTTAGGCTTCGGCTCTTCCTCTTCGCTTTCTTCACTTTCGCTTTCGCTCTCATCAGGCTCAGGCTCAGGCACAGGCTTTTTACTTACTTTCTTTTTTGCTTCCGCTTTCTTTCTCCTTATTTTCATTTTAGCCATTTTTTCTGCTATAATATCTGTGAAATCACATTCTTCATCGCTCTCACTGCTTTCTTCTGGCGTATCATCTTGGTCTTTTCCATTAATAATATCATTAGCAACACCAATTTCTGCCATGCGGTTTATCTTTTCCTCCATCTCTTCATCATCGCCTACATAAGCCTTTCTACACTTTGCTAATTTCTCTTTTGCTTTTTCAACCTTATGTTGCTTTTTGCTCTTAATACTTTCCACTGTCTTACCCCAATTCTTACGACTTGCTTCGGGAGACGGCATTTATACTAAGATTAATATATTTTAGTATTTTTAAATAAATAATTAAATAATTGATATTTTGTTCTGACTTCGTCATCACAAAACATCGTTTCCAATTAATTTTTTCTTCAAATTTTTTCCGATGTTTTAGAATAAGCGAGAGTGTGTCAGCACGAAGCGCAATTCTAAAATATCTATGTCGCAATATAAATCATTACTAGGCTTGTCAGAAATCGCGACAGACAGCCTATCAATCGCCAACCTCGATTTAACGAACACAAACATAGTCGGTCTGAATACAGACAGAGTGCCAGAAGATGCTGACCCCATAAATCTTTATTACACTGACGACCGATTTGATACACGACTGGCTACCAAAAGCACCGCGGACATTAAAGAAGGACTTAATTATTATTGGACTGATAACCGCTTTGACACACGGCTCGCTTTAAAATCAACAACTGACCTTAAAGAAGGACTTAATTATTATTGGACTGACGTCCGATTTGATACACGGCTCGCTTTAAAATCAACTACGGATATCAAAGAAGGAAGCCGTTTATACTACACAGAGCAACGAGTAAGGGATAATGATGAAGTCAAAGCCTCAACTCAACACCGCTCTAATACTTCCAATCCGCACCAAACCAGTTTATATAATTTGATTGACACAAACATATTTGCACAAGCGAGCGGACAATACTTAACTTACAACGATGTAGAAGGTAAATGGAAGAATACTGCCCTCGGTTCAATTGACACACTTTCAGATGTAGTCATTACAGCACCAGTGGTGATAAGTAGTTATCTAACATATAATTCAATAAACTGGGTAAATAAAACATGTCCGATAAATGTTGATGAAACAGGCAACATTAGTATGGGAATGAAGAATATAACAGGAGTTAATTTACTAAATGACAAAGGTGTTGATGAATGGATATTTGAGCATAATGATAATAATAATAAGGTGTCAGCAGCTGGAAGTATAGACTCACATAGCGATGTGACAATATCAGGTTTTCCAGCAGATAACCAACTGATTATGTGTAGCACGGGGCAATGGAGAAACACCACACCACCCTTTCTTAGATTAGACGGCACTGCTAGTATGACGGGAGGACTAAATATGGGTGGTTTTGCTATTTCAGGGGCTTCTACGTATAATGGAATTAATCTCGCAAATCTCGCAGTTGATGGTTCGGTGGTCAAACTAACAGGAGACCAAACCATAGGAGGAATTAAAACATTTAGCAGTATAATAAATGCTAGTGCGGGTATTGATATGAAAAGCCAAAGCATAACAAATGTCAATCTTGTTGATGGTGTGGATGTTTCCGTTCTTGATACTTCGGTTGTTAAACTAACAGGAGACCAAACCATAGCAGGGAATAAAAAATTTACATCAACTTTAGAAGTAAGTGGTTCGTCCAATCCTTCTACTTTTGACGGCATCGGCATAGCCTTTGATACAAAAATAGGAATGATTGCAGCACAAAAAACGGCAACAGCGACTTGGTATCCGATACAAATAACGGGTTCGTATGTTGAGTTATATTCGGTAATACTTTAATTATAACCGCAACTGGCACTACACTATCTTTGAATAACAACAAAATAACAAACTTAGCCACTCCATCAGCAACAACAGACGGAGCAAACAAAAGTTATGTGGATACATTAGACGTGCACAATGTGAAACTAACAGGAAACCAAACCATAGCAGGAATTAAGACATGTAGCAGTGGTGTTGAAATAACGGGAAATTCAATCAATTCAACAACAAAGGGCACATTTATCGTTTTCAATTCTACAAGTAATATCGGTTCTATTGCTAGTTTGGATATGAAAAACTGCAACATATTACAACTTTGAAATTTCTGCGAAAAAAATAAGTTTTATTATTGATGGGACAATCGTCGGTTGGGTAAATGCTTCGCGGCTAGATTGTAATAGTAGCAAAATAGCAAACCTTGGAACTCCGACATTAGCGGCCGATGGAGCAAACAAAAGTTATGTAGATACATTGGACGGGCAAAATGTAAAACTAACAACAGACCAAACCATAACAGGAAGTAAAACATTTAATGGGGCAAGCACTACGATAAAATATCTAACTTTAACGAACAATGCAGATTTTAATAATCAAACTATCACTAATGGCGGAAATATCACATATAATGGGGCGAGGATATTAAACCAAATTGGAGGTGATATATTCTTTTCACATGCATCAGGAGATTATCCAACAGGCTTCAAATATCGGAGGAGCGTGATATATTCTTTTCACAGGCATCAGGAGATTATCCAACAGGCTTCAAATATCGGAGGAGCGCACTTACAGGCAGTAATATCCACAGATGCTTATCCAACATTTCAATTATTGAATTGGGCGCACGACAATGTCAATTTAAGTTTTGATGCTTATTTTGACGGCACGAACTGGAAATCAAGCCACAGCGGTTCAAACTTTCTAATTCAAAAAGGTGGCAAACTCGCTTTTTATTATAATTCAGGAACAACGGCGGGAAACAATATATCTTACACTGAGGCGATGAACATCAATACGTCGGGAGATTTAAGCATCACAAAAGCATCCAGCGGATTTTTAACATTAAGAAAAAGACCTGCTTATACTAACGACCCACAAATATTTTTGAAATCAGGAGGATATACGAATTATGGAGTAGTTTGCGCGTCAACTGGTTTGGTTCACTCTTGGACTACTTCAAACTCAACAGGTGAGCCGTCAGGCAGTTATAATTATATTCCTCTCAATGGTGCTTGGACAAACTCATCGGACAGGAGGCTAAAATCAGATATTAAAACATTAGACTGCGGGGATTGTTGCGAGAAATTAATGAAAATAAATTGTTGTTCATATTATTGGAAAGCAGACGAGAAGAAAGAAAAAAACAACCACGCGGATGAGGTAAAAAAGATTTTTCCAGAGTTTGTATCTGAAAGTGGTATAAAAGCGGAAGATGGAGATGGCAACCTTGAAGGCATAACATATACAGACTTCATACCAATACTGGTTAGTGCTTTTCAACACATGGCGGAAAAAGTAGTTAATTTAGAAAAAGAAAATAAACTTTTACTTAATATACTACAAGACCAAGCAAACCAATTAGCAGAAATCAGAGTGGCCGTTCTTGATAATGTCAAACAATAATACAACCAGACTTCATAGACCCCCACCTATTATGGATATGGATGGCGAACTAACTCCCGAATTAAAGTCTCGTGTTCTTGAAGTAGAACTAAAGACTGAGGAAAAAAAAATAGAGCACGAATTGGAAGATAACTGGAATTGTTGTTGTATAAAACAGACCGACAGACAGCCGACTTATTAAATACTTATTTCAAATGGGTATCATTATTGCCATTATAGCCCTTTGTATCGTGAGGTTGTCTGAAAAGAACTTGCCGTGCGAGGTTGCTAATACTTATGTCGGAATCCTAACATTGCTTATCGGCATTTGCCTTCCATCACCTTCTTCAAGTAAGAAATGATATTTCACTCATGCACTTCGTGCCTTCGTAAAACATCGTCCACCATTAAAGTATAAAAACGATGTTTGAGAACATAGATTCAACAAGTTGAATCCATAATAAGAGTGCGTAGCACGACCATCTCGTAGAGTGATTACGCCCTTCGGGCAGTAAAGCGCAATTCTCAAATATCAAAGAAATGAACATTCATATACTTGAGTTTTATACCACATAGCATCATTTGAGCACATTAAAGGAATGGCTTCATCAAAACTAACACACCAATCACTCATAGGCTTATACACACATTTAAATTTTGTTTCTATTCCTTTCTGAATACAATAAGCACAACTCTCATTTTTTTATCGCTAACCCGTGAGTAAAAGTCGCAGGCAGTCCGCGAAATAGCCGACCACACAAACAATAATATTATTAACATTTGTATATTTTTGCTTAAAGATTTTTATAAAATCTTTGTATAGAATGACGGAGTTCAAATACCAAAAGATTATTTTTCTGAGCAATGATTTTGCTGGAGGAAGCAAAACATTTAATAAAAATATTCAAATGTCATTCACACCAACCAAAATGAATGTTAAGTTTATCCACTATATGAACGACCAGACAGAGACAAAAACCAGAATTCTTTACATGGATAGAATTGGAATTATTGGAACATTTGCGGACAGCACCACAGCAAACATTTCAAACCTCGGTTATAATTTGGGTGTTGTAGGATGGACTGACGGACAATATACATTTAAAGTCCTTGAAACTGACAGCGGAAATATTGATACAGGAAATTTAGCGGGAAGAATTGTAGTGTGTCTAGAATTCGTAGGCTGATATTTGTTTGGAGGTGTTGTTTTCAACAACTTCTACCATACCCCCGCGGGTTTGGAAAGGGATAAAGTCCCTTCCATAAACATCGACAACCGATTTAATTTAAACAATAAAGAAAAAACGATTTTTTAGAATAAGAGAGAGTGCGGAGCACGAAACGCAATTCTAAAATATCAATGGAGAAGATTAATAGCATTAAGGTGAAGCCCGTAAAACAAGAGGGTGATGGAAACAAAAAAGCAAAAGGTTATAAATTATTTAATGAGCCGTATGCTAACATATTTCTACTCGCCCGTAAGAAGAGCGGGAAAACGACAGCACTCTTTGAAATACTGAAACGGACTACAGACAGAAAAACCCGCATTGTCATTATTGCTTCAACGATACACAAGGATTACATTTATAAAGCAATGGTAAAGCACTTTAAGAACAGAGGCAACCAGATGGCAATATATACCTTTCTTAAATCAGATGGTGTAAATGTCATTGATTATGAGTTAGACAAACTGAACAGACATGACGAGCAACACGAAGGAGAAGTAAAACAGGACAAAGAAGAAATAGAGAAACCACAATTTTTATACTTTGGAAAAGAAAAGAAACAGAGCGTCGCGGAGGCACCGAAAGAACGACCCAGCAAGTATATTTCTCCAGAGGTTGTTTTTGTTTTGGATGATTTAGGGAGTGGATTAAGAGACAAGTCCGTAAGTGATTTGTTAAAAAAGAACAGACACTATAAATCAAAGGTGATTATGTCAAGCCAGTATTTAAACGACCTACGGCCAGAAGCCATTAAGCAGTTAGATTATTTATTAATCTTTCCGGGGCAATCTCAGGACAAAATGGAACTCGTGTATAAACACTTAGACTTATCTTTTGACTTTGATTACTTTCTTCAAAAGTATCACGAAACAACAAAGGAGAGATTTAATTTTCTTTATGTCTCAAGTGTTGATGATGAGTTAAGAAAAAACTTTGCCTATCGCATGAAATAATTATTTTTGTAATTATTTTTTTTTGCTGAAAGATTTTTTAAATCTTTCTATAGTATAATGGTAGTGAAGACAACTCGTGTTGAAGTCATTCCAACAATCGGCAAATGAAAGATTTTTTAAATCTTTCTATAGTATAATGGTAGTGAAGACAACTCGTGTTGAAGTCATTCCAACAATCGGCAAACGAACTATTAACTCAAGCACAAATATGGCTGGAGGAAAAAAGAAAACTGGACGAAAGAAGAAGCAAGGAGGCAAGGGACAGGCTGGCGGTAAAATTAACTGGCAAAAAGTGGGCAAAACCGCAATGGCCGTTGATAAATTTCTTCGCAATAATAAGTTAATCTCTAGGACTGCGGGAGCATTAAGTAGCGTCGGGGTTCCTTACGCTGGAAGTGTTGGTTCTGTAGCATCAAGACTGGGGTATGGTAAGCAAAGCGGACGCGGGGCCTTGAAGTTTTAAATGATATTTGTTTCAGACTACGTCTTCAACAAACATCGAAACCCAGTTTTATTTTTTCCTCAAATTAAAAAAACGATGGTTTAGAATAAGTGAGAGTGCGATAGCACGACCATCTCGTAGAGTGATTACGCCCTTCGGGCAGTAAAACGCAATTCTAAACTATCTATAGAATGGTCGCTAAGACTAAAAATGTGAAAAGGGCAAAAGTCCGTCCACCGCGGGTTTATAGAAATAAAAGCGGGAAGCCGTATATTATCCAGAAGGGTAAAAAATATTATCTAATTTCGGTAAGAAAACAAATGATATGAGCACACTTCAAATTGTTAAACTTTTTATGAAATATCTAAATCGGCCAAAGACAAGACTGACACCTAAGCGAAAAGAAGACTTAAGGAAAGTCCAGAGCCTTTCAGAGATTGAGCAAAATACTAGAACCGCCATTAATGACCACTTAGACAAACTCAGAAAGGAGAAATACGAAAAGATTGATGAGATTGACCAAAAGAGGAAAAAGCACGAGTTGATGCTGAAGAAGAAAAGAAGAGGCTAGAAAGAAAAATCCAAGCCGATGCTAAGGAACTAAAAGAAACAATGGATAGGGAACATAAAAAGCAACTGGCGGAGATTAAGGAAAGACAGGAAGAAAATGATAGGGAACAGAAGAAGGAACAGCGACTTATTCAGGAACTAAATGCGGAGCGAAGACATAGACAGGGTTTATTAATGGCACCAGTAGCACCGCCTATGATACCACCACCACCAAAAGGATGACCACCAAGGAAAACGAGAGGAGTTATTGTAAAGGATGCGGAAGAAGAGGAGAAGCATAAGCAAACAAAACGGGAAAAAATAATTGATGGTATGTTTGCTGAGACTATTAGAAAGAAACGGCGAAATGTGCAACCTACTAATGAAAAGATTATCCAAAAACTAAGATTTATTGGGCATGTTATCCCTGACATAAAACCATCAAGAGGTGGGAAAATAAACTATTCTGAAATGTTAAAACAATGGCTATACAAAAGTCCTATTATAACTGACCAAGTGTTGAATTCACAACAAGCATGGGTTGAATTTGATTTATGGAGAGAAGGTGCGGTAGCAAAAAAGAAAGAAGAAGTAGATAAAGCCAAGGAGAACAAAGAAGAACAAGACAATAAAGAAAAACAAGTCAATAAAGAAGAACAAGTCAATAAAGAAGAACAAGTCAATAAAGAAGAACAACCTATTATACAAGAGCCTGAAGATGCGCAAGCAAATATGACTGAAGCAGAAACCGAACCAGAATCAGATGCGGTAGGAATTGGTAAAGTAGGTAAGGGGCTAATGACCAGTGAAATCAACGACATAATGAAAAAACACGAGTGGTATTTAGCAACAATTGCGAGTGATGAAATATACAAATTAAATCCAGAAAAAAGAAGGCAATACGGATTTATTATGAATACCGACCCTAGCAACAAAAAAGGACAGCACTGGATGGCTATATGGGTAAGTCTAACTAAAGATAGGAGTGTTGAAGTGTATGGCCCGCTAGCAGAATATCAACCGACTGAAGACTTTCAACAACAAATGAAACGACTAATTGACCGAAGTAATCCAGATAGTTATTTATTGATGAAGGTCAATCAAGTAAAACAACAATCTGATACGAGCGACACATGTGGATGGCACTCAATGCGGTTTCTTTTAGAGCGAGCAAAAGGAGTGCGATTTAAATTTGCTAGTGGATATACAGACTTAAAAGAAGACGAAGCGGAGAAATTAAAAGCACAGAATGGGTATGGTCATTTTGATACTTTTATTTAAAAGATATTTTCTAATATATAGATTTTTGAGGTTGTAGGTGGTTTTTATAAAAAGCACCTACAATGGACTATAAGGGAGGAAGAAGTTCGGGTATCTATTACATAAATAGCAAAAATAGGATAACGGGAACAGACAGCGACTTTACACACGAAGTCAATATGAAGGGACTAGACAATCCCACACATTGTAAAAATTCTTCATATTTATGTGCCGAAATCGTATTACTCTGTGGCTTTACCATACAATACATTTACATTATCCGAAGACGGGTATGAGGCTTTAATTACAATACCTGAGGGTAACTACACAATGAATAACTTAAAAAATAAACTATCTGAGATACTGACGGCAGAAAGTCCGAATGATTATACTTATGTAGTCTCAAGCAACAATACAAACACAGAAGCGGAGGATGGCAAATTAACATTCAGTGTGTCAAATAATGGAGGTATTCAACCGCGGTTTATATTTGATGCTGATACCCGTATTCATGAGGTTATGGGTTTTGATAGAAACTCAACATATTTCTTCGCCAATGATTTTATTAAGTCGCCAAATGTGATTATTCTAACTGGAGAAAAGACTTTATACCTTCAATCGGATTTGGTGAATGAAGGTGATAATCATGTGCTACAAGAAATATACAGTGCCAACGAAATTCCTTTTGGGTCTGTTATCTATGACGGCTCTGGAAGCGAATACGGGAAAGCATCATCTGCGAGTTCAAACAATGTATTCAGGTTTTACTTGACAGACGAAAATGACCAAGCAATAAATCTTAATGGTTTAGGTATTGTTATGACATTGTTGGTTTATCGTGAAACTAATTATTTTAGTTTATTAAATTCATTTTTCAATTTGTTGAAATCCAAGTGATTGATATTTATTTTAATTATTTATTTTTTTCTATAAATATATTTCGTGTATTAATCAACTTACACTACTTCAAAAACAAAACAAAAATGCCTGTCCAATACGGCGGAGAACTTACTCATAGCCAAAGCGAACTTATTCGCGGTAAGTATTCGCTTAACAAACTTACTGCCCGCGAGAGTCTTGCGACTGTGCCAATTACCAGCGTCGGAGGAATTGAATCAACTTTTGAAATTCCAACTCGTCCTTTGAACCTTGCAAGGAGTGTGTTGCGATTTACCTACACACCGACGACTGGCGGAATTGGTAATTATAACAGAATTCCTATGGACTGCTTGTCAATGATTAAGACGATTGAACTACGAAGCCGAAGCGGTCAGTATCTGTGTAATCTTCAACACGTTGGTAATTACACTAAGATGATTTGGAAGCCTGAGATTTCTTATGATAGATTTATGGCTTTGGATAACCACGGGGCTAATTCTGGTTGTGGGTCTATGCTTCAAAAGTGTAATGCCGATGGTCGTGCTACAACCGCCTTTAATGCTACCGTGTATGCAGGCCAAGTAGCAAGTGCTGCAACAGTTGCGGGAAGTATTGATACCGATGCTCATCTTCAGGCAACATTAAATCGTTTTGGTAATGCTATCGCAGGAGCAATTTCTCCGCCATCTATCAATGCTCGTCGTCATGATGATTTGCTCATTGCTAATGGAACTGGTGCTGCCTCTGTTGTAAATGTCTCTTATGAGGAGTCGAAGTATTTTGAGGGTGGAAGTGTTGGTCAAGACCCCGCTGCAGTAATTGCCCCAGCAGTCAATACTGGAAATTCGCCGGTAATCAATGTGTCTATTCCTCTTGGTATGCTTTTTGGAACTATTTTTGAAATTGATAAGACTATTGGTTTTAATGAAATTCTTGATTTGAGGATTGTGTGGGAGGGAACACAGAAAACCATATTCTATGGAACTGATGCGAAAAGTGTTGCAGCAGGAGCAACAGCCACCGCACAGCCCGCGGCGATTACCAACCTTAACCTCTTTCTTGCTGTTGAAACCGACCCTAATGTTATCTTGGGTGTTCAACAGAAGATTGCGAGTGAAGGCTTTTCGTTCAAGACTGAATACCCTATTCTCTTGGAAAACTAATCTCGCGGCGGGAACTCAGTCATTTGTTTTGAAGATGAACCGCTCTCAGGGTGAGAGAATTCGCCGAATTTACACTAGCGGGTTTAATAATACTGAAACTTCAAACACAGCATTTGATTGCGATAACCGAGCACAGGCTAAGATTACTTCTTATTACACTACTTTGGATAGTAATAGAATTCAGCAGTTTGATATCGCTTGCGCCCGCGATGAAGACTATATGCTTTTGAAGGAAAAAGTTAAGGGTTCTGCTATTTTGAACTCTAATGTGTATAAGTATAACTGGTTTCACGTTGATTTCTGGAATCACAACCGCCCACTTTATGACAAGCGAGAAGAAGAGGGTTATGAAGTGGCTGGTCTGTCCTTGGACACTGAACGGCGGTATGAATGGAGTGCGGAGGGAGCAGTCCAATTGAATTATTATACTTATGCTATTCTTCAGAGGGCTATTGTTGTTAAGGGAATTGAAATTATGATGAGTTAAAAAGAAAGAAAAAGAAAATAAAAATATTTTTTTGTATAATATACACAAGAAATGGCAACCCACCAAAGAAATTTAATCGCACAAAATCCCGACGAAAAGTTTGTAAATGTCAAAGTTGGATATGACGGGCACATTGAAACTAATCATATGAAGACTGCTTTTGGTGAAACCCTAACCAGTTCCTTAACACCTGTATTACAGGAAATCTTTCCATATACCATTAATACACGAATATGGACATTGACTCAGACAAATGCGAGTGTTTCATTTCTGAATAATATCGCGGAATTAAAAACGACTGCTAATGCTACCGCTGATGCTAGTATGGTAAGCAAAAGAAAAATAAAATATCGCACTGGTATGGGTGTTGTAGCCCGCTTCACTGCTTTATGGACAACAGACGAAACCGAAGATTATTATTCGTGGATAGGTATCGGAGATAACGATTTATCTAATGGTTTCTACTTTTACAAAACTAGAAATGAAGGAATGATTATTCTACATGGTATAGGAGGAATTCCAAACGCATTTTATCAAGCGTACTGGGATGACCCCTGCGACGGAACAGGAGATATGCCTGTATTAGACTGGACAAAGGGAAATGTATTTCAAATTCAATTTCAATACTTAGGCTTTGGTGCTATTAAGTTTTCTATTGAAAATCCAAAGACAGGCGATTTTCAGTTAGTCCATACGATTAAGTATGCGAATGCCAGCACAGGTGTCAGTCTGCGGAATACTACATTACCATTTTCAGCACGAATTATTAATAATAATGTTGGAGTTGGAATACAAAGACTGAAGACAGCCAGTTGTAGTTTGTTTGTTGAAGGCACCAACACTATTAATACAAGTATTACAAATACGGCGGAAGGTAGTGAAGCAGGTAATATAACTGAAAGCCCCATTTTAAGTATCAGGAATAAAGCACTATTCAATAATAGCCTAACCAACAATTCAAATGTCTTTCCTTCGTTGATAAGTATTACTAATGAAGATACTAAGGCTAATGTCGTCAGAATGGTATTGAACGGAACACTGACAGGGGCGGGTTTTGCTGATGTTGATGCCAAAACTTCAATTGTAGATACAGACACAAAAGCAACTGCGATTGCGAACGGAACAACAATTTTTAAGATTTATGTTAATGCCGCCTCAACTCAACAAATTAATCTAAGAACCTACGATATTCAATTAACCCCGAACGATATTTTGACATTCACACAAAAGGCTGTGTCGGCAGGTGGAAATGGTAATATTAATGTTATTTCTAACTTTATAGAGGATCATTGATGTGGATGGATGGGCGGAGTATTTTTATATTAAATATAAACTCCAACCATTATATAAAATGAACTACAACAAATATCAGAATGGAAAAATTTACAAACTTATCTGTAATAAGACAGGTGATGTGTATATAGGAAGCACAAATAAAACATTAGAGCAGAGAGTTAAATCTCACACATACAATTTTAATCAGTATAAACGAGGTGAAACAAATTATACTTATTCGTTTTCAATTATAGAAAGGAACGACTATAGGATTGAATTGATTGAGGCTTTCCCTTGTGATAGCCACCTAGAATTAGAACAGAGAGAAGGATACTGGATAAGACACACAAAGTGTATAAACGATAATTTCAAAACTGGTATCTCAGTCCCGTGTAATCAAAATAAAAAAGAATACAATAGACAATACAAAGAAATTCATAAGGAAAGATTAAGAGAATATAATTTAAAAAAAGTTGAATGCCTTTGTGGAAGAAAGATTGTCTATCAACATAGAAAAAGACATAAACATTCTATATATCATTTAAAATGAGTTATTGGATGTCATAATGAACTAAATCACTTGTAGAAAAAAATGAGTGATTTGATTTTTTTTTTGTATCTTTCTTTTACAACACGAATAACATCGCTCGCTTTCCTTAATATACATCCTTCTTCTGTACATTCTATAGCAGTCTCTTTATC
This sequence comes from Paulinella micropora, assembly GCA_019918135.1. NCBI lineage: Eukaryota > Cercozoa > Imbricatea > Euglyphida > Paulinellidae > Paulinella > Paulinella micropora. The sequence goes on from WBZZ01004575.1 coordinate 100,258, forward strand.
ACCTACGGATGTAGCAGTCGCTATCTCTTCTCCTACATTTGCCTTTATTTCCGTGATACCTGTCTCTTTTAAATCACTCTCCTTAAAAGGAGTGCTCTCTTCTTTGTCCGTTATGGTATCCAATGGTATAACCACTTTCACGTTGTCATCGCGGGGTTTGTATTGCTCATAGAAAGAAACAATATCAGGCTTAGTCCATTTAATTGTCGGCTTTTTAATAGAATCATCAAGGTTCCATTTTTCAATTTCATTCAAGTAGTCTTGTTTGGTGTTGAGGTCCGACATAATTTGTATATAATATAAATAGTAATTTTTATTGTAAATATTTTTTTACTTCACTTTGAATGTCTGCAAATTTCTCAAACCACGGCTGTTTCATTACCCATTCAAGGTATGGCTTATCAATAACCGCTACATCTTGAATTTTCTTGGCTTTTCTTTTACCAAATGGAAAAGTATCCTTTGGCTTGCCTTCTCTACTTTTTTCAATTGCCTTAATTTCTTCGTCAATCATTTGTTGAACATCTCTTACTAAAAAGAATTCCTTATTCTTCTCAATTGAAAGTCGTCCAAATTTTTCAGATAGTCTGGTGAGGGTGGTCATTGGTCTATATAGAGTGGTAAAAAATTTTATGGAAAAAAATTAATTATTTAATATTTGATATTTTGTTCTGACTTCGTCATCACAAAACATCGTTTTATAATTTAATGGCCGACGATGTTTGAGAATAAGCGAGAGTGCGTAGCACGAAGCGCAATTCTCAAATATCATTAATATCCAAAAGGTCTAGTTTCAATCGCATTCTCTACAATTCCGATAACTTGTCTTTTCGTACATGTAAAACTAAATATCTTTTCTAAGTATTCGCTTGTTATTTTTTTCTTTTGTTTGTCTCGTGTTATCTTGTTGTTTTCTATTTTAACTACTTTTCCAGACTTCTCAATTCGCTTAGCAATCCGTAATTCTTCATCAGTCTCCAACAATTCAGCCAGTTCATTTTTACCATTCTCAAATAATTCAGTGTTCGTAATACCAAGCCCGCAACTTATTACACTTAACATATTCGGTAAATTCAATGCTTTTTTTGTTTCATAGTTCATACTAAATCCTTTTACTTTCATACTGGCTTTACCATTACCTAATAAGTATCCATAACATTTTGGCCCGCCTCCCACAAAGGTTTTTATTTTTGCTCCTTTCAATTCATCAGTCCAATCTCCCAGTAAATCTCCTGTCTCTACATCTGCCTCATTAATTTCTTTGTTAGTTGTATACATTACGCTGTCTGTGTCATGATACAATATCCTATTACCTAATTGGTCCATCATATTGTAAAGTCTCATTCTCGCATGGCATGTGGTAAATAAAGCAACCACAATATTTGTTTTAATCGGGTCGCTCACCTCATCCTGTTTTAAGTCATAACTGGCTTCTACAATTTGATCGTTAATTATGTAAATATTTATATTATCCACTGATTTATCGTTCAATAGTTTGTATAAGGTATCTTTATCCTTTATCATTTTATTCTGTGTTTTATTTTGTTTCTGTCCAAACTTGCCCCATAAAGAGTTCAAGCACAACTTAGCCACTGCTCGCCGTGCTTCGTTTTTGAATATTTTGCTTTCATCCATCTTAACTCCCATTTTGATTTCCATGCTGTTTATGTAATTTTGTTTTTCTGCTTCCGTATTACATCCCGCGGGATATCCGCTGGACTCTTGTTTTACTTTCAAGAATGTCTTTATGTATTCTTTGAATAAGCTACTGCTTTGTTCTTTCCAGTGCCATACTTCATATACTTTTATCAACTTATACCCTTTGTCTAAGGCCTTGTAAATTTCTGGAGTTGCCCATGTGCCAGTTATTGCTCGTTCTTTATCTGTGTGCTTACATTCTCCGTGTTGCTCGGTCATTCCGCACTTATCGCATAAGTAATACATCATCTTACCTCGGTAAGACTGGGTGTAGTAAGCCTCTAGGTGGTAGCATCTTAACCTTAGCCACTCCGAAATATTCTCTGTTTATAATTTTATTTTTCATATTTTTTCTTTCCTCCTCGTTGCTTGGTCGTATTATGATATGGTGTCCGCTTGGATAAAGGTCGTAATACATCACGGTTGGATAAAGTGAGCATATGTCAATATATTTCGCATACTCATTATCATGTCGTGATTTCCAATATAATTTCAGAGCATTCACTCTACCTCCAAACATTGCCTCTCGTGGGTTTAGTCTTTCTTGTTCAGTAATTCGTTCGTTTGTATCCTCTGCCAGTCTTTCACTGGTTTTCATCAGGCTCCATTCGCACTCCCAGATACTTATTACTTTCGCTTGTTCGTTAAGTTGTTTTTCTCTTCTCATTGTTTCCTTGTATAGTTCGCCCATTGTCTTATTTTTCTTCACATTCAAAGCATTGCTATTCCAACACTTATCACATCCGTGCCAATGACACCCGTAAAACTCATAAGCGGTTTTGTTCTTCTCATCCCATTCATCTACATACACACGACATTGCCCGAGTTGAAACATTTTTTCACCTCCGTTGAATGCGTGTTTAATATCTGTTTTGTCTAACCTGCTTCTGTATGCTAACCATTCTACACAAGCCCTAGAAGTCATCCTGTTTTGTTTTTCCGCTTTCAATATCGCAATTGAATTCTCTGGCATAAACTTAGCACGATACAAAGCCATAACACAACTCGCAATAGTTGTATATTGAAAAGGGTCAATACCAAACTCTAAAAACTGATTTCTAAATCTATACAACCCTTTCTCAGTATATCAACGTCTGAATGATAATACTCACCGATTTCCTTCGCCACATCAAACCTGTTATGTGCTTTCACTTGTTCGTCATACCATTCAAGAAATTCTTTTCGTTTATCTCCTCGCATCGTGTCGTAGCCGTAATGTTTCTTATGGGGCATTACGCCAACATAGTTTCTATTTTTTGCCGTATTGAAGAAGTGCGGGAAGAAACCTTTTTTAAGTTCCGTAAGTCCGAATGTCTTTGGAAAGTCTGACAATGGCATCGTAAGAAAACTTAGGCTGTCTATAAACCGATACTTCTTAAGTGTCATCATCATAATCTTACCACCTTCATAGATTACAAATGGAGTTTGTCCATTATCAACCAACCACTTAAGAATAAACTGACAATCATAACCGCGGGCATTGTGCGCGATAAATGTAAATCCGCTGTGTTTAGTGTCAAAAGCCCAATTACAGAAATCTTGAATGTTCTTATGTATAATAGGCGGTTCCTTTGCATCGTAATACTGGCTTTCGGCATGATTAACAATGTGCTCTCCTGTGTCCTGTGTCGCTTCAAAGTCAAAGAATATGTATTGCTCTGACGGCGGTAAGATTTCTTTTTGGACTATTTCACATTGGTGTTCAAGCGGTTTCACTAGTTTGCAATTTCGGCATTTCGCATATCCGCATTTGTGCTCATCCTTCTTTCTGTAATTAAGACCGCACGATTTACATTTTGCTTTAACATCGCAGTTTGTTGTCCTGTGATTATTAAAGCATTCAGTGTTTGGAAACTTTCTATTACACTGCTCACATTCTTTCCACTGGCTCTTGTCATTTATTCCCTTACATCCGTTGGTTTCGCAGATACTACATTTGGCTTCACAGGCATGTCTTTCCTTATCCCCTCTTAGACATAACTCACAGAAATTCTTTTTTCCTAGCATAGACTTCATGTTAGTTATGGCATCGTAATGTCCCTCAGTCTTTAGAATGTAAAGGTTAGTCAGCCGTTCTCCGTTCGCGTCAAGTAGTTCTGTTTTATAAATGATTTTGTCAGGAAATTCGACAATAACCAGATTGTATTTAATGTGATTAGCAAATGTATTAATTTCAGGTATCCCACACACATCCTTAATGACTTTCGCTTCATCGTGTAAAGCCTCGGCCATTTCCTGCTGTATCTTTCTTTTTCCCATAGTATTGTCTTGTATTTTGGATGTTTTTCAATTTTTGCTTAGACTACAACGATTGCTCGTGCTAAACATAAGTTATCGCTGTTTGTAATACAGATTACTCCTTGCTTTCTGTAGATATCCAATTTGTTCAAAACCTGTAGCCTTGTCCCGCCCGTCGGCATTTTAACAGATTTCAATACAAATTTTAATTTATCAAAGTTTATTCCGTTCTCATCCATGTAAAGACTTTCGTTGCTTTGAAATATTGCTGACAATCTTTCTAAAACTTTTTCAACCGAGATTTGATTAACTTTGTGCAAGCCTGTTGATACTTTTCCATAGTAATCAACAAACTCAATACCTAGGCTAACCTTATCTTCGGGTGCTTGTCGTTTTACAAAGTCGTTCAACACAATCTCAATAAATCTTATTACATCGCGCATCGTAAATGATCGGAAGTTTCCGTTAATCCTTACCGCATATCGGCTTTCATTTATTCCTAGTTTGTGTTCCTTGCTGTCGTCCCTTATGATATCATAATTACCATACCGCAACAAGTCTCTGTAATTTTCTTTCATCTCTTTTTTCTCTTCAATCGTAGGTAAAGGTGGTGCTATTGGTATAGCATGGTGTTCAAAATACACTGCACCTCTTACTTGGTTCAAGTAGTTTTGGGCTGTCGGTGTATCAATTTTATACCCCCTTACCTTCGGTTTGATATGTAGCACATCCCGACCCCTGACAGACTTGATTTCGTAATTTATCTTATATTCCCTTAATCTATCCAACCTGTAGACCTTGCCGTTATACGTGTGTGTCTCCATGTTTGATAATATATCAGTAGGTCAATTTTTTTTCTAAATTAAATATTAAATAGAAATTTTTTATATTTTTATATTTTCAATCATTTAAATAGAAATTAATTTTTTTTTCATTTTTTTGAAATATGTCTTTTGGAGTTATTGTGTGTAATAAGTGCTGATTGAGATACACCTATAAAATTACATAACTCACAATAATATTTTTTACTCTCTCTTATTTTATCAAACCTCTCCTTTTGCTTACAGTTTAAAATGTTTTTGTTTATTGCCCAGTATTGCTTTTGATACTCTCTAACTTTCTTACTTTCTTTTTCATAATATTGTTTATGATATTGCTTGTGGTATTGTTTTTGATATTCAATTCGTTTCCTTTCGTTCTCATCTTTAAATTCTTTTTCATCAAATTTATGACGTTCTCTTGTTCCATCAGTAATATTAGGGCCAATAGCATTATTTAAATTTAATGTAGGTTTCAATTCATCTATATATTTTATATTTCTGTTCAACCGCCCTTTGTTTATCAATGTTGTAATTTTCAATTACTTCCTCGTGAATTAAAACACACTTAAAATTTTGAAGTCCTTTATTCTTCATATGATTGTATAACTTTCTATTAATTCCTTTCTTGCAGAGTAATTTATGATGACTAAACCTGCTTGATAATCTTTTTTGAATTGAGCTTCCAATGTAATATTCCTTGTCGGTTTGGTCTTCAGCATTAAAGATTTTGTAAATTTTCAAGGTTGTCATTTCTCTCTATATATACTACAAATATTTTATTTCTTTAAAATAATTAAAAAAATTTTAAAACGATGTTTGAAAACGACAAGCGTAGCGGTCGGCTTTCAAATATCAATAGGTAGCCGTTTTTCTTTCTTTTGTCTGTCTGTATTTGTTATAAATAGATAGACGAAATAATGAATAACGGCTCTTAGTATGGTTTCTGTAGAGAAACTGCACTGAAAAACACTTCTCACAATGTTGTATTTTTTGACTGATGGAATTTCTGGTGAAAAATCCAGACCTCGTCGCCACGACGACAGCGCGCTAGTGCGTTGGTGCAGTGGCGCAGAATTTGATAATGACTGAAAGTCTAATCCACGAAGAAAAATAGAACGAAATTCATAATAAGAGAGATTTTAACGAAATTGTTGTTTTGAGCTTAGAGAGAATAGGTAGCATCAAAACACAATAACGGCTCTTAGTGTGGTTTCTGTGATGAAACTGCACTGAAGATCTGCGCCAAAGTGGCCCCCTATACTACTATAGCATCAGATCCAGATCCTCGACATGTGCCTCCATAATGACAATAATAATAATAATAATAATGATGATGATGATGATGATAATAATAATAATAATAATAATAATAATAATAATAATAATAATAATAATAATAGTAATTATAATGATAAAAATAATAGTTGTAATAATAATAATAATAATAATAATAATAATAATAATAATAATAATAATAATAATAATAATAATAATAATAATAATAATAATAATAATAATAATGATAATAATGATAATAATGAAATTGATAATAATAATAATAGTGCTTCTCTGTCAATGGCTGATGCAAATCTGCACATGCGCCTCCATCGTCTCACCCGTGAGGGGAGTACGAAGAATTGACGATAGGCTCTAATGACACCCCCGCAAGGGCAGTTCCAACACTTCCAGACGGACCGGTATGTTCAATGAAAATACTGGTGGCACCGACGGGAATCGAACTGGCGACAGGGCCCAGATGGTAGAACTTGACCACTAGGCTATCACGGTGTCCAAATAATAATAATAATAATAATAATAATAATAATAATAATAATAATAATAATAATAATAATAATAATAATAATAATAATAATAATAATAATAATAGTAATAATAGGAATAGGAATAGTAATAGTAATAGTAAGAGTAAGAGTAATAATAATAATAATAACAATAATAGTGTATCTCCTGCCAATTGCTGAGCCAAAAGGCCATGTGCATCCAGTCCTCCATTCCATAAGGAAAGTCTCCACACCAATCGGTGGAATAAAGGAAGTGACGGCATAGAACATTACTCTAGGAGCTTTAAACCAATCAGCCCATGGAAAGGGACCGATGGCCTATGTACTCCCTAATAACAATAATAATAATAATAATAATAATAATCATAATAATAATAATAATAATAATAATAATAATAATAATAATAATGATGATAATAATCAATAAATATTAGTAGATAGATTAGATAGATAGATTAGATAGATAGATTCTAGATAGATAGATAGATAGATAGATAGATAGATAGATAGATAGATGAGATGTCGCAAAGGAATGTAGTCCTTGCAAAGGAACGCAGTTTCACATCAAACAATAATTTGTGTACTGTGCATGTGTCCGGGATGGGAATCACGGGTAGACTGTGTTCTGGAAAAAGAAGAGGAGGAAGGACGTTGAAGAAAAAGGCAATCTAGGAATGGAGAGTGGGAGGATAAGGAAGAAGAGAAAGAAAAGGAAGCCGTTAGTCCAAGTGTTTTGAGCACCGTAAGCTTGCGCAAGCTACAATGATGACATTGTGTAAAGGCCTAAACCCCCGAAGGGACCTAGCCCGGGCTATGCAACACTGGACGGCTATGACGGAATGCAGGATGAGAGATAAGGGGAGGATGAAAGGGAGGGCGGATTGGAGTTCTTCTTCAATGTCTTTCCATACGCTTGGTGTTGATGGCAAAATCAGGTGCTTTCTTCTTTCGATTGGTTCTTTCGGGGCACTTCTTGGACGAAATGAGAGTATGTCTCGGCGTCAACACTGTGGGTGGAATCCGGGTTGACAATGCCGGGTTGTGACTTATAGTCTGGATGGACGTGCACTTTTGGACTCTTCTTTTCGAGGAGGCTCGAAGGATCTTCGTAAGGGTGGACATGAGCAAAATCTTCTCCAAGGGGCTTGAAGAAAAAGGCAAAATGGAGAGTGGGGTCTTGAGGACGACAAGGAAGAAGAGAAAGAAAAGGAAGCCGTACAAGCCGTTAGTCCAAGTGTTTTGAGCACCGTAAGCTTGCGCAAGCTACAATGATGACATTGTATGAGGCCTAAACCCCCGCAGGGACCTAGCCCGGGCTATGCAACACTGGACGGCTATGATGGAATGCAGTCACCAATACGGACTAGAGGAAGATTAGTCCAATTTTTGACTGCACAGGAGCGATAAATCGCAAAAGAGCAACGAGCTACGCAGGAGGATAGCTTGAAGCAAAGGGATTTGGATTGGGGATGGGAAAAACCCAAGGCGCGGAAACATCGATGAACAGAGAACGATACCATGCCGCGAGCCCCGCATTCGATTGGTCGAAGGTGGCAGGTCCATCCGTTGTCCTCGATTTGAGATTTGAGCTCGTTGTATCGGTTGGTCTTGTATGCTCGTGCGTCAAGGATGTTTTCCTCGACCGGGCACGTTAGCTCGATCAGAATACATATCTTGGTAGACAGTGACCAGACAACGATATCGGGGCGGAGGTCAGTGACACAAATGTGGACAGGAAAGGCTTGCTCAGAACCGGTGTATTGGGTTTGGAGTTGCCAATCGTTTGCAGTGTCAAGCAGGGATGGTCGATGAAATGACTGTCCCTTAGGCTTCTGCTCGCCCTCTTTCACAAACATAGACTTTGATTCATTTTGGTCTATAGGAGATAGATAGATAGATAGATAGATAGATAGATATATAGATAGATAGATAGATAGATAGATAGATAGATAGATAGATAGATAAATAGATAGATAAATAGATAGATAAATAGATAGATAAATAGATAGATAGATAGATAGATAGATAGATAGATAGATAGATAGATAGATAGATAGATAAATAGATAGATAGATAGCACTTGCACTTGCTCAGCAGCAGGCATGGAATGCTCACAGAAATACATCTCTGCACACATCACAGTCTTTTGCACTGTACTACAGACACACAAATTAATCAGTGTGCATAGTAGTATTATGAATGTTTTTTGGTACCTATGTCAATATATGGCGTGGTGCGTCGATGTACAGCTGCAAGCTGCCTCAGGCGGCGTCGGCCAACTGAGTCAGGGCCAGCTGGACGCGCTCAAGGCGGTGGAGCTGGACGTGGAGACCTTAGCCAACATCACCTACGAGGTCTGCCTGCGTATCTGAGAGATTTCTATAAGATCTTTGCTAATCGTGGTGGTGATGGTGGTGGATGCGTTACGTGCTACGCCTCGGCAGCCAGAACTGGCTGTGAAGGAAACGCTTGAGAAGCAAGCGAGCGCACACGCACAGCGCTGAGTGACCAACAGGACTCCCGTGTGTCTTGTGGTTTTCTCTCGTAGGAACGTAGAGAGGCATCGAGAAGTGGCTACTTATTGAAACACCTTTCAAATATACATAGTGTACATCAGCTTATATATATATAAATAGAAATAGAAATTTTAAATATATATATATATATTTATGTATACACTATGTATATATATAATATGCATATATATATATGTATATAATATATATGTATATTATATATATATACATATATATATACATATTATAAATATATAAATATAAATATATATATATATATATCTATGTGTGTGTGCATGTAAAAAATCCCCCCCCCCCCCCCCCCTCCCCCGGAGAGCCGCCGCTTCCCTTGTCATCGTAGTCAAAAATAGTTAGTCAACAAGTTTAGCGAAGAATTTGGAAATTCATGGTAAATTTTGAGTGGGTTTTCTTGTGGACAAAGTCTCCAGCCACGGCCAAATCTGCATGTCCAGAAACGGAAAACAGGGAGACAAAGTTGGGCGTAGGGGAAAATATACATATGTTAATACGTGTGTGTGTGTGTGTGAGAGAGAGAGAGAGAGAGCGAGAGAGAGAGAGAGAGAGAGAGAGAGAGAGAGAGAGAGAGAGAGAGCGTGTGCGTGTATGTCATGCATCTTATGCAGGCACGCGTATTGCTTGTATGTGTATCTGTGTGTGTGTGTGTGTGTCTGGCACACGCATGTAGCATATATGTGGGGACCATGCCAAGGTGCACATTTTGGCAGATGTAGAATATCCACATCTGTGTGTGCGTGTTGTTTGAAAGTTTGTTTGTACATGGCGTGTGTGTATGTACATTGTGTGTTTGTGTGTGTGTGTGTAGGAGCTGAAAGAGCTGTTCACTGACATGAACGTGTCGGTCCCGAACAAGATGAGGATCAAGGCGGCCAAGAGGATACTAGCCAAGGACTAAAAGTGCGCTCTCCTCTTCTTCTTCTTCTTCTTCTTCTTCTTCTTCTACTACTACTACTACTACTACTACTACTACTACTACTTCTTCTTCTTCTTCTTCTTCTTCTTCTTCTTCTTCTTCTTCTTCTTCTTCTTCTTCTTCTTCCTCTTCTTCTTCTTCTTCTTCTTCTTCTTCTTCTTCTTCTTCTTCTTCTTCTTCTTCTTCTTCTTCTTCTGCTTCTGCTTCTGCTTCTTCGTCGTCGACGTCGTCGTCTTCTTCTTTATCATCAACAGCAGCAGCAACAACAAAAACAACAACAACGCTCAGAAAAAAGATATGTATCTGTCTACAACAACAACAACAACAACAGCAGCAGCAGCAGCAACAACAACAAGAGCTATGTATGTATGTATGTATGTACGTATGTATGTACGTATGTATGTATCTATGTATGTATGTGTCTATGGAGGCAAAGCGATACTGATGCGTAGCAACAATGAACATGTCGTATCTGGGTTGTGAATATCAATCATTGCTGATACAACTCAGTGAATGAGAAAGTCAACTGTATTACTATTCGACTCACTTGATCAATTTCATCATCATGGATCAAGTGAGTCGAATAGTAATAGATATTGTATGTATTGAAATGCATACTGCTGCTTGTCCAAGAACAGCCGCGGACATGTCATATTCATTTTTCATATTCTTAAGGACATGTCACTGAGTGGCAAAGCAGCTCAACTTTGAAGTCTCATATTTTCTCAAACAAGTATATTTGATGATACGAACATGCAGAGCACACGGTTGGAAAGCCCTTGTCCTGGGGTCGAAGGCTCACATGATGGGTTGGCAGCACTGTTACATCAGTTCTGTTGATGAAGTCACGAGTCGATAAGGTCGAAGTTGATGTAGTAAGTTTGCCACTCGAATGTCCATGCTGAGTATTTCTGTGGACATTGAAGAGGCAAACTATCCAACTTTGATCTCATCTTCTCCGTCGAACGAAATGATACGATAATACTGACTCCGTCATTTGAAAGCTAAGGACAAGAGCTGTCCGACGGTGTGATCTGCGGTTTCGTATCTCAAATCTTGTGAGAAAGGTGAGGTCACAGTTGGGCGATTTTACCACTTGAATGTCAGTGAACGGTCGTGATAATAATATTACTGTGCCAGTAAACAAAAGTTGATATTAATATTTGATCTTTCGGTAATGACATTATTTGAATGACCCAATTGGCAAGTAGCAAAGTCAAGTGAATAGTTGAATTAACGAGACGTCTCATTGTCTAATGATTGCTCAAAGGGTATTAATAACTGTTCCGACTCGGCAGCATAAGTGATCAACGACTTTCAATATTCAAAAGCGCTAAGCTTTTCGCCCTAGAGATTAAAAGGAATTTCTATATACTGCGTACTTATCAGATGATACCGTAACTGATCTATAATAATGACATATTAATATCGTATTATTTAATGTTCACATTATGATTCTTTGAAGTTTGAGGTACCAACTTATGATCAATATTAATATCATCAGTCAATAAGGTGACGAATACCAATCCGAGCCACTAATACTACCGGGATGATTAATATCAGCGATGTAGGAATCGGGGCACCCCCCGGGGGGTAAAGACGCAGTTGAAAGACTAAACAGTTTTTTCCAGTATCGTTGACTCTTGAACTAAATTGTCCGGCCCGGCATTGGATCTAATCATCGCTGCAATTTTATTAATATTCCTGATCGGCGGGAGGGCCTGGCGGTCTGAGCTTTTGTCGGTTCTAATCAAAAGATATTATTTAATGTAAGCCGGGGTATTTATCCTTCCAATCCACAGCACTCTGAAAATAACCTAATCTTCCTCCTCCACAAAGAGAGGAAACCAGTATGGCGGAAAATATTGGGGGAATGTCAGAGCCAAGCAACAAAAAGGGAAAAGAGAGGCATTTCCCAGTGTCACCCCTAACGATAATATTATACGGCTTAAAAAAGTAGTACCGGTTATGAATCGTAATACTATCGTTTTCAACCGGCTCAAAAGTATATAAATAAAAACGGATATAACTACATCTTAAAGAGATATAGCTCTGTGTATAGATAGGGTTATAAGAAAAGGTCGCATATTTACGTATCTGCGCCTACAATCCCCCCTCCCCGTTTTATACGGGAACCGTAGTAAATAGGGGTAGATTGGTAAATATCTGCAGATGAGAGCGCACTTTCCGGATTTGCTTCCTCATGGGTGATCTGCTCCTGTGGAGACAACCCATTGAGTAGCTTGAGTGACCGCTAAGTTTTTGCTCTTCATCACCGTTGTACGTCCGGTGCTTACAAAATGCAAATTTGAGTTTGGAGATTTTCGAGTTCAAATTTGATTTTGAATTTTGACCTATCTCCTCCCCCTCTTCTATGGCGATCTGCCATAGACGTACAACGGTCTAATCATGTCGCAGTCAAACCATCCCTTCGCCGTCTTAAGGATCTGTGATCCGAAAATTACTGGGCGGTCTGCATCTGATTTAAAGCAGATCTCCGAGCAATTCTAAGGTTCCTCGTCCCTAGCATATGTCTCGGCCCTAATCCGTCCGAAGGATCTGTGATCCCGAAAATACAGGGAGGAATTGGTCTCAATTGTTCAATACCCCCGTGCATCCTCGTCCATCATAGGGATGAACGGGCGCTATGCCAGTGTCAAGGGTGCCGTTGGCGTATTCGGCGTTGTTTGTTTGGTTTTGTTGTCTGCAGACATTTTCTTATTGCCACCCGGCAAGTATCTACTTCGCTGTGGCGAAGGTAGAAGTGTCTAAGAATATATATACAACCCATCGGCTGGGTCTCTAAACGCGTCTATGCTTATTCGTCGAAGCATGCTTGCTCGAGGGAGTTCATGAACTCCTCTTCGCTAGACGGTGATGGTGGTTGCCATCTCAAGGCGGGCTGATCCTCCGCTGGATTGTCAATTTCCCGGTCTAGGCTTTCTTTCCCAGCCCTTGTCTCTGACCAGCTCAAGTCTTCTCCGACTACCGAGTGCTGTGGCGCGATATACCTCATCACTGGGGAGAAGTGGCCAATGATCTTCCCCAGCTGGTCTTCATACTGTTGTCTCCAGTACGGCCACTCATGTCGATAGTGGTAGATGTAATCCAACCGTTGAGTTATTTTGTGCCATCGGAACTCATCTGCTTGTACAAGTCTGTCCCAACCCAGTGCGTCCTGTACCCTGAATCGTTCGATCCATTGTTCGAAGCCTCTCACGCGGCCCCGATATGTGTTCGGAACGTTTCGTCAGGATCTGCTAACTGGTTGGCGATGCGGGATGTGTCTGGGTCATCGTTCCTCGTCAACTGCCGGTTTATCGTCAGCAGCCATGCGAGCCGATGCTCGTGTTGGAACCGTACGGAATATTGCTGCCGTAGCCGAGCCGCACCTCGGAAACGCTCAGGTATTCGTCGTCTTATGCCTCGCGGCCTACATAGGGAGGGGAGGCTTGGGTATGCCTAAGACCTGCCTATAGTACGCGAGTACATTTTCTTCAACCCTGTGGTCCCAGGGTTGGTCATGTTTGCTCCGAAGGTAGTAGGCTCGGTATGCCTTGACCTCCTCGGGCGATGGGATACCCGAAAGCTCGAGCAGTCTGTAGTAAGAATTTATATCTTCCTGCGACCACTGCAACTTTCTGAGCTCGTGTGGTTCGAGTAGACATCTCGGATCCTCCCAGATGCCGTAGAACCAGAGGGCGTGTTTTCGCTGATAGTCCTCCAATCCCACCCATCCTCGCAGTGATTTGGCTTGCTTGAACAAGGTTTTGGTAAATCTCATTAGGTCCTCGTCCATCGACTTATACCGAGCGATCCCCGGTAACGGGTTGTCGCGAGACCCCCATCTGTGTGGGACATCCCATCCGAAACATGGCGGTAATTGTGCGCAGGATATCAATTCGATGTCATTGTTGTATGCGTGATCTGGACATCGGTGAGGCCCGTATCGCTCTGGTGACGCATACGCTCTTTCCGTGAGGTGCCATCTCCGCGAGCATCTCGGACCCCATCCTCTCCCGCGTTTCTTTGACCCTTCACACTGTACCCTCAGGACGTTGTCCTGTTCGGTGGGCTCGTACCTCGCTTTGTCAAGGTAGTTCGAGAAGCCCCGTTCGTCGAGTGGAGGCTTTGGTGGCGGCAGGTTAATCTTGCGAGGGTTTGCCTCGAACAGTGCGGGTCTGGGACCCAATTAACCTGGTTGCCCACCAATCGTATTCGGTACGGCTCCTTAGACGGTGTGAACGGGAACGTTCGTTCGTTGGTTGTGTGCGAGCGCCGGGCATTGTAGCCGCAGCCTGCGCTCCGCATCCGTGATATCTGGGTAAGGTGGGTAGATCCGGTGTACTCTATGCGTCAGTGGGTCATACGCGTATCGTATCGGTTTCTGATACTCCTCCCTTTCCCGATCTGGGTCTTGGTTCAGGTGTAGGTCCATACCTCTCAACATCGTTTCCATGTCGATGCGATATGGCCTACGCACTCCGGGTGCTACGACCCTCCACGTTTGCGGCGGTACCGGGCCCCGTTCCGAATACGCGTATATCGGACGGTCGATCGGTCCGTATACTCCGAATATGTTATCGGAGGCATAAAAGTACGCGGGGAATACTTCGTCCCTGCCCTAATGTGCCGTCGGCTCCGGTGGCAGGCAGCGGTGATGCTGGTACGCCGGATCCGTGGGCCGTGGCCGCTCATCGGGCCGCTTCTCTTCGGGCGGGTTCAGCTTGTCACTGTAAGCGTCGGGCTTGAGTCTATCCTCATCGCCTACTTTCTTCCAGTATCTCAAGCGTGCTTCCTCCCTAGCGTCCATCCGCGTGAGGCTCAATTCTTCGCCATAATATAGGCTCTCGTCTTCCTCTGGGATCCATCCGAATCCCGAGTGTTGAGGGGTGTTTAGCCCTTCGGGATCGACGTCCTCATCCGTGTGTTGCGATGCAGGTGTACTGCTGTCCTCAGTCGGTGCCTTCCCCTCGTCAGCCGATGAGTTTATAGGGGTCGTCAACATCTCCGACTCGACTTCAGCTTTTCCCCGTGGGGATTTCGGTGTGGTCACAACACTAGCCTGAGTTGTGCCACTTGAAGGTTGAGCGGGTGTGAGCGGTGTATTGGGACCGCCAAGGTTGCGCTGCAGGGTTTCGTTTCCCTGTGCGCCCTTGCTTGCAAGGTTGTTTGCGCCACTGCTCAGAGTGGTCATTGTAATGTGGGGTGTCCCCTCTGGTGAAGTATGTTTGTGACCGCACCTGAAGTTCGCTTCCTCAGATGGGTCTGGTTCGTCCAGCTGCTCCGCTTCGCGACGCCGGTCCGCCACCGGGCTAGCTGCCGGGGTCGTTCCGGCCGGACTATCCCGCGCGGATGGAGGGAGCCGTTGCCCTTCTCCCGCGATCGTCCGTAATCCTAGGTGTACTATCAGTATCACCATGACCGAAGCCACGCACGCCAGGAGGAATCCCAGATACTGCTCCACCAGATGTTCGGTGCCAAACATACACCGCTAGGTGCCTATATCACGTATATGTCCGTGAGTTCGTATGTATATATATCTGTATATCAGCCCAAGCACAACGAGCAATATGCTATGTGTGTGTTGTTCTCGTGTCGGTGTTCGACTCTCTGCTCGTTTTCAAACGCTGGTCAACAGCGTGACAGCGGGTGCACCCATGCCCCGGTCATCTTTGCTGTCCGCGTGTTCCACCCTCGCCGTACTGCGCGATTTGCGGCGGTATGTAAATAGGGACATGTTATATTTCTTAGTGCTATAGATATGCTTATGTGTATACGTAGGGCCGTCGGGTGCCTTAGAGCCCCTTCCATCCAAACAAAGAGCAAACAAGAGCGAGCATAATATCTAAGACACTCTGTGGGGAATAACTTATCATACACCACTCATGCCATTGCCGCGGGAGGCGGGTGTGCAACTCGAGAGGAGGTGGGTATAATGTGCAATGCCAATCACATCGACGGGCATTGCTGCGCGTCAACATAGTTAGCCAAGCTATTCCGACCCCTGGTGGAACACCAACTACTAGCCCGTCAAGATACCTTCAGGGCCGTCGCACCTCACGGAGGGTAAGGCAGGGTCTTTTCCCGTGTATCATGTCATGTTAGGCTCTCTTTTGCTATCTCTAAGAAGAATGGACTTGGGTAGTATTTTAACAGATATGGAGTCCAAAGCTTTGATTCAGCTGGTGGGCGTCTCGGCACCGGTTTGACCTTCTCCTCCTGTTCCGACTGCAGGTGGTTGGTCGGCCCTGGCGCGATAACGTCCCCCTCGCAAGCGTCGGCTTGTTCAGCCGCGACTTCGTCGGCTTCGTTATTATTCGGATCATTCCCCTCGGCTTCGGCCGGCAAGGGTTGTGTCGGGTCCTCTTTCGCCTCGGCCGTCTTGTCTCGGCGCTTGGACGGCGGCCTTAAACTGTGTTCCAGCTTCTGTACCGCTTCCATCATCGTTTCGTTACGATCCAGCATGGGGTTAAAACGCATCAGCCGCCGTACATGTACTACTAGCGTCTTACCCTTTCCCTGTATTCGGTATGTCAAAGCACCTACTTGTTCTACGACAGTGTAAGGGCCTTGCCACATCGGGAAGAGTTTGACGCTAACCAAGTTGGGTACCTGGGGTACGTACAGGAAGACTAAGTCCCTTTTATGGTATTCCCCCGACTCATACTTGACTTTGTTCGGCGTCTGCTGGTTTTGTTTGTGAGCCTCTTCGGCCTCCCGTGCCTTCATGACGTAGTGTCTGGCTTCCGCCATGACTCGTAGGCGACAGGCCATCAGCTCATCATGCTCCAAAAAGCCCCCTTCCGGGAGGTTTGGTAACACCAGCTCCTCCGGGATCCTTAAGTGCTGCCCGTATACCAGGAGATTGGGGGAAGCGCCCGCGGCTTTTCAGCCCAATGCCCTCGATGAGGTGTTGTTCATGGAGAACACAAAAGACGGTAAGGCCTTATGCCATATGTGCTGATTATCGCGACAACACTGCTGGAGCGCGGCCTTGAGCGGTCTATGGACCCTCTTGATTTTGCCGTTGCTCTCTGGTGAATATGCAGTTACGTATTTCCACTTAAAGCCCCACACTGTGGATAGCCGAGCGGAGAGTTCGTTCGTAAACTCCGATCCCCGATCGCTGTATCGGAAAACATGGTCGACCAGTGCCTCGCATGTCGATTTCGCATCATTTTCCACCACTGGTACCGCGAACACATAATTCGAGAAGCGGTCTATGGCTGTCAGGATGTACCGATAATTGTGGGTCTCCGATCGCGGTAGCGGTCCTACGTAATCAACATGCAAAGTTTCGAACAGGTTCTCAACAAGCTTGTATTCGCCATAAAGGCCTCTCTGAGCGTTGTTATGTGGTGTCTTGGTTTGCTTGCAGTGTTCGCATGTGTCGACTGTGTTGGCAATGGATTTCTGCATGCCATGCCACCAAGACCTGCGTGAAATGAACCATGACATTTTATCCCTTCCCGTGTGTGAGTTGAGAGCAGAGCGGTGAGTGGCTAAAAGGATCGCCTTGCGTAACTGGGTTGGTACCCACAGTGTCCACTTTGAAGGCGTCTTTTCCCACTTACCGCCTGCCCCCTTATACCACAGGAGGTTATCATGCCAGGTCATCGTTTTCTTATGGGCTCTTATTTCTCGTCTCAGGATTTGCTATCGGGTCAATAGCGTGAGCAATGAAGGGGCCCCATTCCTTAGAGCTCTTCGCCAACTGACCAAACACCTCGGAACTCGCCACCGTCATATCCATGTCATCCAGCTGGAGAGCACTGGTGACTAGGCTTATAGGCCCCTCTGTTCGGTGTGTTCGCTCGGCAGCCGCGATAATCGCCGACCTTTCAGGGTACCCAGAACGACTGCATCCTATCCGCGAAAAATGCGTTAAAGGAGTGTTCATGTTCATGGGTCTGACCCGGTTTTATATCTCCCTCGCTGAGGATGTCCGACTGGGTGTCGATCTCCTCCAGCAGGTCTTGCCAGTCCTCAGCTTCGTGTTGCGCGCAGCACACGCGACGTATGCATGGCAGCTGGTCCAACAGTTCAGCTTGAGAATCGGGTTTATATCCCGGTGTCCAGCTTTGCGCATTGGTGGCCATGTATGCCATCCCCGCCGGCAACGTGTCTTTGAAATCTGCTGTATGCTCCGTGGCCGTCCAGTCATCATCGGCTGTCAATCCGACTAGGCAGGCCGTGGGAGTTTCTAATGCAAAGCGGTCTAATCCGTCGCCTACAGAGCCTTTCACCCGAGGCATCCGTGATAGGCTATATGGGACCGTATTTTCTTTACCTTTAATGTACTCGATGGTGAAATCATACAAGGCCAGCTCCGACTGCCATCGGGCCAGTCGTCCCGTATGTTCTCTGTCCATGAGCCATCTAAGGTTGGCGTGATCTGTTTGAACCAATATGTTCGGAGCACCCCACAAGTACTCCCTCAGCCGACTGAACGCCCAAACTATCGCCAACGCTTCGCGTTGTCTGGTGCAGTAGTTGACTTGTTCGGGCGTCAACTTCTTGCTGACGAACATGACCGGTCTCAACTGTTTGTGGTCAGAGTCGTATTGTTGTAAGACGGCCCCGACCGCGTATTTCGACGCGTCGGTTGCTACCACAAAACGCTTCTCAAAGTCGGGGCAAGACCGATCCGCCCTCTGTGAGGGGGTCTCGTGTCAACGCCTCCTTTAGCTTCGTGTATACCTCCGCCGCCTTTGGCGGCCATTTGCCATCCGGGTCGCCGTGAAGGCAGAAGTCCCGTAATGGTTTGACAAAGTCCTGGAAGTTCGGGATATATTCAGAATACACCTGTGCCATACAGAGGATGGAGTGCAGCGCTGTGCGTGTGTCTGGGCGTGGAAGGGAACGGATAGCGTCCCGCTTCTCCGGCTTCAACACTATTACCCCATCCTTGACTCTGTACCCTAGATAATCGATGTGGTCCTTAGCGAACGAACACTTATCTAGGTTCAACCTGAGGCCGAAGGTTTCTAGGCGTCTCAAGATGTCCGACACGTGAGCCAGGTGCTCCGCTTCTGTCTTTGAATAAATAACGATATCATCGATGTAACAAAAGCTATACTGGTTAGTATGTCCGTAAGTTTCGGTAAACTTCGGATCACCGTACTTCGGGTCGGACAGTGCTTGATTCATGCAATCCTGAAGGATAGCCGGGGCGGTTTCAATCCCATCGGGAGGACTGTCCACTGGTACAGTCTCCCGCCGACGGCGAAGGCCGTCAGTGCCCGACTCTCCACATCCAAAGCGATGTTCCAGAATCCATTCTTCAAGTCTAGCTTTGTAAAGAACTTAGCATCCCGGAGTCGGTTGAGGCCATCCCGCATACGGGGTATTGGTGCCTCGACGCTCTTGATGATCTTATTGAGCCTCGTGTAGTTGATGCAAAATCGTTGCTTGCCATCCGGCTTTGGCGCAAGCCGAACCGGTGATCTGTACTCCGACCATGCCGGTTCTATTAGCCGTTTAGCCAACATATCTTGGATCATTTCCTCGCAGATCTGCTCCTCCTTGTAACTGAGGCGCGATCCGCGGAGACGGCATCGTCTGTCCCACTTGTCCCTCTATCTTAGCAGCGGTGTGCGTCACCCCGCCGGCTACAAGGGATCCAAACAGTGTCTTATTCTTCAGAAACTGAGCCTTGAGACCCCGAACAAAGTCTGGTGACCCTGACTGTCGTGCCATGACTTCGTCGATGATCTCTTCGACTGGTTTCTGGTCTCTCGGGTCATCCGGGTACTCTAAGATGGAGTCCGGATCCTCAACCTCATCTGTCTGGGTATCGCGTGGTGGACTGGTTGTCCCATGTTGCAAATTCCTGAAGTTCTATTAACATATCGGCGTATTGTTTCGCTGCCGATTTGTGAAAGAACCCCGGAAAGACCTGAAAGGCAATCTCCCGCATGTCATCTACCTTTCGGGTCAGTGTGTATGCCAGACCATCCTGCCTTGATCCTAATCGGAATGCCATGAGTGGTTTAGCCTGTCGACTAGGTATCGGTATCGGGTCATCGACCACCCTATCCAATACATCCCTCCACCACATCACGGTGGGGTGTATCGGGAGTATAATGGTGATGTCTTCGCCCCGATCCAACCTGTCAGCCAGAAGTTTCGGCACCTTCGACTGGTTCTCAGGCTGTATAGGCTCCGATCCCTTGTACCATAGTTTGAACTTTTCCACATTATCGTCCTCTGTGAGGAGTTTAGATGCATGAAAAACCAAGCTCGATTTGACCCTTATGAATTCATGTGGCCGTTTCTGCCCACCCCCATATAGGTAGGTTTGGTCAAAGCCGTGCCATGATTCATCCTGCTTCCGCAGCAGCAAGATTTGGGCCTCGCGCTCAGCTGCTAAATCCTCGAAGCACGCCCATGGGCCGGTCAGTCCGGGACATAAACATTCGTGTATACCCATGCTGTGCCAGCGGGCGTAACACGCTGCTGTGTCCGTATACCGCGGTATGGGGGGTGCGGGCGGGATCAAGGTCACCTGCGCTCTCCCCCTATACGGATGATCTACCGGACGTTCTGGACTAGGGTTAAGTATGGGGTATTCCGCCACATGTCGGCCCCTTCCATACTTAATTACATCCTGCCCTAATAAAAGCTGAGCTTCCATCATCTTCAGATCAGGTTTACCCAGCACTATCGTTCCCGGGAAATCTGGCACTACCAAGACGTGTATTGTGTACGTCATGCCAGTTGGGAATTCCACCGTCAACGGTGTACGACCAATGATCGCACTTCTTCCGTCGTTAGCACCCCGGATATATCCGAGCTTCCCTTCGCGCGTGAAATCGAATAACTTTCCGAATTTATCTATAAACCTTTTTCCCGCGAAGGTGATTTGTGCCATGCTATCGTTACCGGTGTCCAGGTGGGCGTTGAGCTCCCGCCAAAATAGACGGGTGTAGCTCATGTCCCTTGCCTCGCTGCAGGGAGGTCCTGGGGTTCGGCTGTCGACATGAGGGCTTGTTGCAGTTCCATCTCAACATACTTGCGTGCCATCCGGCGTTGTGCATCGCCAAGCTTGTCCGCGTCCACCAAGGGTGTTAGTCCCATCTGGCTAACTACCGCCGGAGCAACGCTTGGGCCATCCCGTGGGCCCGGGAGCACTACAGGATTCTGTGCTGTGAATGGTGATGCAGTATATATGTTGTCTGTGTGTGGGGAGAGTGCATGGTCAATATGCGGTATATTCGGGTGATTAATATTGGAACCGGCCACCGTTCCCGGGGCTTGTCGAACACCACGACCGAGCAAAGACCGTTGAGGTGCTATTTGTTGTTTTGCCCTGGCTTTAATGTTAATCACCTTGTTCTCAAAAAGGGCTGTTTTCTGTAGTGAGGTGACTGGGATGGAACCTGCCTTGCTTACGCAGGTGTCCGCTGTGCGGACACGGCAACTTAGCCCGTCCATTTTACCATCATCCTCACCAGCCGCCTGTGCGACATCGTCTTCGGGTGGAGATGGGTGAGGGTCCGCCTGTACATTATTGCGGATGGTCGTCACCTCAGGTGAAGGTGTACGGCCACGACTACTGTTGTGCCCCTCTGTTATCTCTGCGCTCACCCCTGCCGTAGCAGTACTATTGACTGTGATCGAGGGGTCTATGACCCCCGCAAAACTATCTACTTGCGGTGTAGAAGGGGGCACAGCAACCCTAGCCGTCGGTGACTCGATACTGACTTGTGTCACCTGACCTGGCGTTGGTGTAGCCTCCATTCTTACTGTCTTATCTACTACTGGTGCGGGTGGGGACACAGCAACCCTAGCCGTCGGTGACTCAATATCGGCTTGTGTCACCTGACCTGGCGTTGGTGTGGCCTCCGTTACTATCACCCTATTAACTAGTGTTTCTGTTACTACTGCGCCTGCCCCGACAACTAGTCCATCACTCTCTGCGGTGGCTATCGTTTCCAACGGGTGTGCAAAACGCACCCGCTTACGTGCCCCGGGGTGTGTCCTTTCCGTTGATTGTCTAGGACTTGAATATGCGCTTCTTGGAGGACTTGTGTTCTGCTGGCTGGCCTTGGCCTGCACAACACATGTGACGCGTTGCTTGCGTTTGCGTTTGCGTGCTTTGGGCTTACCCATCTGGCTCAGGAGTGTCTCCTGACCGTGCATGTATGCCGCGAACTTGTCGGCCGCCGGGAATCGGCTCTTGAGCATTTCGGCTTCCGAATCGAAGGTGGCGCACCAACTCGCCACGTGCCCGTTTGGCATCAGAGAGACCCGTCCGTGTTCATCAACGTCCGGGAAGGGCAAGTTCATGTGTGCCTGCTGTTTCGGGCAAGGCACCCAATCGCCATCTTCCGGCCTCTTGACCTTCGACTCTCCCGCGTTGTATCTGCGTATATACCGCCTCATCGCTATTGGGTGCTGTGGGGTGCCCGGGAATGTGTACCATCGTTGACACGACTTTCCCATGAGGCAAGGCCACACCCAAAATCGACGTTCTGGTAAGCAGTTAAAAGCCAGTGCGTGGTGAAAATAATCACACAAAGTATTAGACTTGACCGTTGGCGGGTTGCCAAGGTCGTCTAACCTCTGTACCCCGTACGGGCATCCAGCCGGACCAGGGTCGATGGCTAATGAGCTGAGAGGTTGATTGGTTTGCCGTGAGATTGTACGTGTTTTCTTTTTCTTTGTCGCCGGCTGACGTGGGGGCGGGGCCCCTTGTGTCTGGCTAACCGGCGGTGGTGTGGAAGGTAACATGGGGGGTGGTATGGGCGGTGGTGAGTACATGGGCATGGTAAACTGTGGTGCTTGGTACGTATGCGGTGGCGATGTCAAGCCCACCGGTGGCGGAGAATGAAACCCCGAAGTAGATTGTTGGGCATATGGGTTAGGGCTACATCCCGCTGGAGAAGATGTAGATGCGTATGGGTTTGGAGAATGTCGCGGCCCCTGGTCCCAATACGGGTTCGAGGAGCTCGATGAGCTCGACGACGATGACCAGTATGGGTTAGGTGAACTCGAGGGGGATCTCTGATAGGAGCTGGACCCCGTATCAGAGTGGTCTCCCCATGAGGTGGATGTGACGAAGGACAGTATGTCGAACTGTGGTTCGTTTGCCTTGGCCTGATCATCAGGCAACGACAATCCCACAGCCTGCATGGCCAGCAGCAAGATGTTTGCCCGCCGCATACGTTCGTCCTTGTTCGCTTTAGAGCCGAAGATCCTCTTCATAAAAGTTGCATCCCACGCTGATACTTCGACCAATCGGTCAACGCGAAAACTCTGAAGCGAGAATGCGCGGTCATCGGCATCCTGCGCCTGTGACAAGACGTTGCGAATGTATCTTTCCCCCGTTGTTCGGCCTTTGGTGGTCGTTGCTCTAGGGATGCCCTTAAGGACTGCCACTAGTAACATCGCCAAATCAGCACAAACTAGGGACGTGATCAGCTTTTGTGGAAGGTCCACGATTTCGTTGTGTGGCACATCGGCTTCCCACATACGTTGTGCCATTGCCGACACCAGGTCGGCGACGATAACAGGGTCGCACATGAAACCCCAGTTGGCCCCCTTTACAAATTGTTCGAGCAGGTAATGAGGTCGGCCGGGAGGCTTCAATTGTCCCCCTTGAATCAGTCGGCCCGCTTCCTCATCCCATTGTGGCCATTTGTGCGTTAACAAGTCTTGGGATTCCCAACGACTGGCTTTGTTGGCTAACATCTGTTTAGTGTCGAACGTCTGCAGCGGTTAGATTGAACTGTCCAATCGTGCTGTCTAGACACGTATAGCCCAACAAAAGCAAGATACCTTCGCCATAATCAATATTGACTTGCGGGTTATACTTGCCATAGTCAAAAGTTGCGGCCTTGTCAAGCCGAGTCAGAGCTCGTTCGACCAATTTGTCATTCGCTTTTTTTTGTTCTTCCGTGGTGTTTGAAGGTCGGTTGTGTCCGCCACCCCCTTGGTTTCCCTGGGGCGGGACAACTACCGCCTGGTGAAAGAAGACGAATGTCGTTCCCTGGGACGACAGTTGCTCTGCCATCATTGCCATATGTGACATGAACCTCGTTCGCTAGGCGAATTCGGAGGATGTCACTGATGGTCTTTGCTACTAACTCGCACATAGCGAGGAAGTTGCACCAATAGAGATTTACTGCCGGATGGGGAGCGATTTTCTTCTCCACCGCCTTACCACCTCTAATAGCCTTCTCAAACACCATGGTGGCCTTGAAGTATTTGAACTTCGTTGCCATCCTACTCACCCAGGTCCACTGATGCTGTTCGATTGTATCAAGCAGCTCGTTAAGGGTGTCCCGGGCTTGGGCAGCTGCTGTTGAATCGTCCTTAGAGGGGAGAAGCTGTTTCTTCCAGCTCTTGTGCTCTGTGAGGGTGAGATTCCAAATTGCAACCGCAGCACTCAGGTTTCGCGCTGAAACTATATTCCAAGCTTGTATCTCCGAGATAAACACCAGCAACCCTGCCGAGTTGGGCCACTTTGTGTCTGTAGCTAGTTCTTTATTTGGGTCCTGTGTGAAAGGAAAGTGAGAGAGGGTTGCAGATCCTTTTTCTCGACGAATAAGGTATTCAGCAGCGCTGGGTACCTTTGGTGGTTTATCTGCCACGCTTCGTCTAATAAGGAGTCACGCACGGTTGCTAGAACCCTGTAGAGGTCCATAACATGATGTATGGTAGCGGTAACATTTGCAGTAAGGCTCGGATTGAACAAATGCATTAGTCCAATAGCCCCTTGTATCGAGGGTTCCTTGAACATACACCTGTACCAAGCTGCCTCCTCGTACATATTATTCGGGAAAAGATGCATCGAGTTGTCGTTTGGGTTTGTCCCATGTTCCTCGTCATCTTGAGGGTTGCCTGGCCATCCCTCGGCTGGGGCTCGGTATCGGTCCAGCACCACCTTCGTTTGAATTGCACGAGCCGGAATTACCAACCCATTGTCGGGCCCTCTCCATGGGGAGCGAGTGACAGGTTCCTCCTGTGCTCGTCCTCCTCCCCTTGCGGGAGTGGTAAAACCGCCGCCTGTGGCGGGCGTGTCGTTACCGTCTGCTTCGTCAGACGTGTCGAGTTTTATAGCGATGGATGATCTCGTTTTAGAGCCTATCCACGCCATGTTCAGTGTGCCCCTGAAGGGTCGAAACGAGCAGATGGAGTCGTATGTTCTCGTGTTGTGTAAGTGTGCTGTTGTGTTTGTCTTTTTTGTTGTCGTGTGTTCTGTTCGCTGTGTTGTCACTGCTTGTGTCAAGCACGATGTTATACAACACGACAACCAACTCACACCCAACACAACAATCAACAAATAACAGTCAAGAAATTGGTGGACTCACCCTCCCCCTCTGTCGGGGGAAGCCTTGCTGTTCCTTCTGCCAAGCCAGACGATGTGTACGTGTGCACCCTGACAAAGTACACCACACTTGTGCTTCACAAATAAGTCGGTTAGCAACCTTACTCCACCCTCGTGTGTACACGATCAAGAATCGTTCAAAAAGGTTTTCAATGATCCTTTCTGGAGCCATCTCTCAAAGGGGTGGTAGGCCAGTCTATTAAGACATACGCCGGGGGAATTGAGTGTAAATTGAAGACAGGGAGGCTAAAAAGGAGTGTGTTTTGGGAACAATTTTTATTTTTGTTCACAAACAACGAAACACACACCCCACATCACAATCAAACACTCCAAACGTGTTGTGTAGTGTCACCAAGGTCAGCAAGGACAAGAACTCGGATACCGAGCAGCTCCCGAGACATCAACGACAAGTGTGTGAAGAGTCACCAGCACTCGGTACACACACAGGCATACACACTCTTGTAGACACACAGACGAGACACACACCTCACATCACACCCAAGCACTAACAACGTGTGTGTGGTGTCAAATAGGTCACCAAGAACAAAAAAAAAAAAAAAAAAAAAAAAAAAAAAAAAAAAAAAAACTCGGACACCGAGCAACTCACAAGGCATCAGCCGTTGTTGTGTGAAGAGTCAGCAGCACTCGGTACACACAAACACATACACACACACGAGAACACTCACAAACACACCCCCCATAGCTCAAAAAGGCAAAGCTTTGGTTGGTTTTTGAGTTGGGAAAGGTTCTTTCACAAGAGGACAATAACAGTGACCTATTGGGCTGAGCCACTTCCCAACTCGGCCCAAGGATCCCTCCAGTGATGCCAATCGGAAGGCGGCATGTGGTGATAGGATGCTCTTGTTCCAGGTTTTACAGATGCAGACGGGTCTCTTCATGGTATGCGGTTGGAGTTTGAAGTTAGCAAGATGCCGTGGTGCATTAATGAGTCTCGATGCAATGGAGGCCGGTCTTTTGTAACTGCTAACTTTGCACAGAGAGATAGGGTTTTGCGGACGTTCGTATCGCGATCGGCGATGAAAATGCGTAAGATTCGTTCTTGTAGGGTTCGCAGATATCTCCTGCTTATGCACATGCGGTCATGCGACTCCATCGTGTAGGTTTTGTTGGACAGGGTGAGAGGGTGCTTCTTTCTCAAGTGATGGGAGAGAACATTACAGGCGTAGAGTTTGGTGCGGTGATTTTTGATACTCTTTGCTTGCTGCCATACTCGCATGGCTTGGAAGGCAGTGGCTCTCCTTAAGTGTTTAACCCAGCGGTGGGGATGGTGTGCTATAAGTTCTACGTGCAGTTCTTGAGTTAGTTCAAGGATAGCTCCGGAGTTTGATAGACGTAGTAGGCACTGGGTCCCAGGTTTCATCAGGTGGCATCGGGCAGCTGTTGAGCGTAACATTACGTATGGTTGACGGGGAGCTACTTGGGAACCTTCGTAGATCTTCGTAGTGCCATAAAGCGTGCTATGTAGTCCCAGTCTTGTAGTCCCTGTCCGTTTCCATGTTTCCGAAGCTTGAAGATAGTGCCAGGTTCCAGGTCATCGCAGATTGCAGAGATTGAGTGGCGTACTAGTAGAGTGCCTTCTGTTGGAATGGCTTCCCAGTATGTCAGGTTGTTCGTATGTCGCTGGGCATTTGTAAGGCTTCTGCATTCCATGCTGCATGGGTGCAGATGGCGAGAAGTGCATACTTCATGTGGAAAGGTAGAGCGGTGTCGGGCAAAGAGTTTCGGGTTGTCTTCAGTTCGAAAGGTAGCTGAGGGGTAGGCCTTACGTTGCATGTTGAGGGTCGGTTTGAGCCAATTGATGAATTTTGCTTCCATGCATCGTCGATTGGCTCGGGCTGAGTCCTGTTCCATCTTTGTTGCTGAAGTTGGGAGTGGTCCCATAAGAAGAAGGGGTATAGATATAAACCGATGCATGCCGAGTTTGCAGCCTTGGGTAAGAAGGCGGGTTTGTCCGGGTTGGTGGTGTTGCGACCCATTGAAGTATCGCATTCCTCTGAATTCAGATTTCATACGTTTTTCCTATTGGAAAGATTCCCCAATGTAGCTTTGTACAGTTCCTGGAAAGATTCCCCAATGTAGCTTTGTACAGTTCCTGGTGCCACGATTGCGTAGATGACTTGCATGCGTCCAGGGTTTGGGATATCAAAAGGAAGGTCGGCTCTGTTTTGGCGTTGCAATAGGCAAAGCATAGGCTTGAAGCGGCGAAGGGCAGGGTCAGTTTTGTTGAAGGCGAGGGCTGCAATTAATAGATAGTAGATTGTTTTCATAAGGGGTGTATATGCTGACCATCGAATCTTCTTGGTTTGGGAGAGGGCCAGTCTTGCATTCAGAAGTTGGGTATTAAGTAGGCGGAACAATCTCCGGGCAATGTTGAAGTTAGCTGATATTGTCATGGAGTGTCGCTGGATGTCACTGGGGATCCAATCTGATAGTTTGACTAGGTTTCGTACCCTGTTTTGGAACTTGCGTAGAGTACGTATTGACACTTCAATCCAACGTAGACACTCCAGATGTCCCTATGCTGTCTTCTTGGCAGACTGCTCCTTCTTGGCTAGTTGCTTCTTCGAGGGTCGTGTGCCAACTGGAGAGAGTGCAGACTTCGCCGGGGTCAAGTCCTTAGGGCTGGGTTTCGAGGGCACGGGTTGCTCCGCTGCTTGCTTTTCCTCCTGGCTGGGTTCCTCTTTGTCGTCTTTTCTTCCGGTAACAGGGGGGGCATTGGCAGGTTTGCTTGCATTGTTGAGTACTGCAGGTTCCGGTTCGTTGCTTTCCATCGCTGGTAAGGGACTCTTGCTGGGTGTCTTCGCCGGGTGACGGGGCTGCTTAGTGGTTGAGGGTTCTCCAGGGCATCATTAGTATTTGTCGGGAGGGCAGGTCCGCAGTTTCCAGTGTGTTAGTTGATATACTGCTGCTACTGCTGCTGCTGCTGCCGGTGACTGCGGTGGCTGTGGTCGCACAAGGGGGCAAGGCACAGTTATCAACTCTCACTGCAGACGAGACAAGTGTTGCAGTGGGTCCTTCGGGATTAGGGTTGGGGGCAGCATTAGCTCCGGGACTATCGCCTTCTGCAGTGGGTAGTTGTGTCTTTGCTACTGCTGCTTGGCTTAAGAATAGAAGGCTTGAGAACGCCGGGAAGTTGTTTAGAATGGTAAATAGTGCCTGCTGTTGGTTTACCTTGAGTTGAAGTCCCGTCAGTATTGGGGGAAACAGAGATGACGCTGAGGATGACGAAGGTAGGGTAGGCAGGTTGGTATGGATCAGGGGTGTCTGCGTCGCATCTACTTGACGACGAGCCATAGTGCGGGGCATAGGTAAGTTAGAGATGTCGATCGGATTAGGTAATGACCTCGCTTGGATCCGAGCTTGTCGATGTGAGAGACGGAGGTGAGGGGGCCGCGGGTCGACGCCTAGGGCACGAAATAGTTCAGCATTATCTCCTCGTTCTTGTGGGTTATCATCATCAGCAGGATCACTAGAGGTATAGTAGGCTGATACTTTAGTTAAAGGTAAAGGTTTTGAGGGGAAGAGTAGGGAGTGGGCATATCGCTGAGTAGCAGGGGGGATCACCAGTTCTTCTTCCTCGTTATGCAACGATGCATCCAGTTCATCTTTTCCTTCGTGTACTCCTTCCTGTTCTTTCGCTGGCAAGGGAGGTGGTTGCGAAGCTGCTGGTGGACTAGAAGAGCGGGAACTTGACGAGCTAGTAGATGGGGACGGTTCCTCGATTAGTTTCTGCGACGCTCCGTCTTTTTGACAAGTAGGATTGGTCTGCTGTGTGGTAGACTCATCAGTGGGGTTGGTCTTGTTTTTCTTCTTCTGTTTTGCGGCGTCAGTTGTAAATACGTCTTCCTTGCGTTTGCGTATGATCGGGGCAGGTCCTCGGTTCAGCGTTGTCTTGTCCGACGTGCTTGTTAACTGTTGCTTGCGAGAAGAGAGTGTGGGATCGGCAGGAACTTGACGGCAGTCTTTTACGATGCATCCAGCGTAGTCGTAGTGCGTTTCAACATATGTAAGCATTGACAGCAGGGCGTTCGCCAGGCAGTCGTTGAATCCAGGGCCCATTCTCCAATGATTACGTTGCTGCTCCACAGACGTACGAAGAGTTTCAAACCAGATGCTAGATATTTTGGAGAAGTGCGAGTTCTTCAAAATTTCGTTTGCAGAGAGGGCATGACCAGCTGCAGCTCCTTCTTCACGATCATCAGAGTTGTGAACCATGAGTAGCACATCGTACAGGTGGGCCACCAATTTTCAAGACCAGTAACCATTGCGTGTTAGTAGATGGATCATGCCATCGAACGAGATGCAATCCAGGTCTTTGTCTTTCGGCGCTGTGACTCTTCCAGCTCGGGCAGCTTCAATAAATGCTCTGTTAAGAGCTTCACGTTTAGTTAGGGTGGCAGATTTATCCTCCACTTGTGAGAGGAGGGTTTCAATGAAGTGACGGTGTGGTCCCCCATAAAATGGGATCAGGAGTGCAGGGCGAGGGACAGACTTGGAGGCTATCCATTCATTGACACGATCCTCATCTTTCAGTTCTTGCTGGTCGCTCTTTGTTCCCAACTCAATCTTTTGACTTCTCGAAAGTAGGCTGTGCTTCCACTGACTTGCTTGTCCGTTTGTAAATTGCATGAGGAGAGTAGTATGGCAAACATCTAGAGTGACTAGACGATCATAGTGCAGCGGTGGAGCATGGTTTCGTCCTCGTTGTTGACGTTGTTGCTGTTGCCTCTTTTCTCTCTCTTCCTTCTCTTTTCTGCGGATGCGGTCCATGCTCTTTCCATAGGGGTCTGGGGCATCGTAGCCTTTCTTCTGGGGGGTATTGCTAGTTGTAGAGATTGAGATCTGGATAGGGTTTGGTCTTGTTTTCTCAGTGAGAGGTCTGTGCTTTGTTCATAGCTTTGCTTCGAGCTGGCATGGGAGGTTGAATGGTGTCGGTCATGTTGTTTCTGTCCATGGTCACGTCTGGGGATTTGTGGGGGACAACGAGCGTTGTTTTCTTGAGTAGGAGCATTGGTTTCTGCGGTATGGGCTTCGTCCTCGATCTTGATCTTTGTCTCTTTGTCGGTAGTCGTGTCAGTCGAAATGTTGGTGGTGAGTCTTACATGGTGAGCTTGACCTGTTTCTGCGGTATGGGGAGGCAGAAGGGCTTCTTCGACGATCCGTGTCTATGCGTCGGCGGTCTGAGCTTCCATGGTTGCAACTTCTTGAGTTGTCTCCATTACGTGAGTGCAAGTCTCTGCGATGATGACTCATCGTAGGCAATCTGGCAAGCCAGACGTGTCGAATCCGGAACCCTAATGAGGGCAAGGATGCAGATTTAACTTTCAAGAACAGTTATTTGATAACAGGGGTTTACCAGACCACGAGTGACTGTGCTCGCCTCTTTGCAATTGGCTAAGTAGGTTTGAGGTTTTTGGTTAGAGTTGAGTAAGGGTAAGAGGCACAATTTGGCTAAAGGGCATGGGGTGTGTAAGGTCTCCAGTGCAACGACGGTTTTGAGAGGGAAGTCTGTGGTGAGGAATTGGTTTAGGTTGTATAATAACGGATGTAGGTTGGGTGAAGTGGAAGGATGGATAGAACGGTCAGTGAGAAAAGTTTGCGTGTGATATGGGCGAAAAAGGGAAAATACAGATAAAAATTCGGAAATGTTAGAAAAGCTTACGAAATATTACAGTAAAGTAAAGTAATAATTGTCCATTGACCGTTGGCTGCTGGTAAATTAACGTAGTGCCACATAAATTGTATTGTATCATATTTGGCCTAATTTATTAGTTCCTCAGTGATATTTCTGTAGTGCACTTGAACGTTGTAAACGACCAAACTTACGATGGCAGAACACTGAGGAGCTGAGTTGTCGAGGCTCAACTTCCGACGGGGGGGCGGCAACTTCCCAGCTCTGTAGGCGCAGATAGGTAAATATGCGACCTTTTCTTATAACCCTATACACAGTGATGTATAGAAGAGCTATATCTCTTTAAGATGTAGTTATATCCGTTTTTATTTATATACTTTTGAGCCGGTTGAAAACGATAGTATTACGATTCATAACCGGTACTACTTTTTTAAGCCATATAATATTATCGTTAGGGGTGACACTGGGAAATGCATCTCTTTTCCATTTTTGTTGCTTGGCTCTGACAGTCCCCTACATTTTCCGCCATACTGGTTTCCTCTCTTTATGGAGGAGGAAGATTAGGTTATTTTCAGAGTGCTGTGGAATTGGAAGGATAAATACCCCGGCTTACATTAAATAATATCTTTTGATTAGAACCGACAAAAGTGGAGTCCCAGCCTAGATTTTCATATCCTCCAAATTTCAATTCAGCAATTTGAAAAATAGCCACTCCCCTATTAGTAAGCAAAGCAAGAAGGAAAGGTAGTGGAGGAGTGTAGGAAAAGATTTGGGGAGGTGTTAGCAGCTTGCAGTGCACAAAAACAACAGTGAAATCTTGCACAGAGGCCCATAAAGCGGCACGACAAGACACTCGTTGTGTGTACGATTTTGACACCTCAAGCAGTGTGATTGGAGTGTGTAAGGTGCATAGAAAGTGTACTCAGTGGGACAGAAACATTAGGGGGCTCACTGGTGTGATTGTCGATACATTGTCGAGCCGGAGGAGTGCTTAACAGACACACACAAGGAGAAGGAAAACACCCTCCTATCAATTCTGTCAACACTCCTACACGTATACCTACACATACTCCTCACGAGAATAACCAACAATCTAACTCTTGTTTGTACTGCCCCAAACACGTAACACACACAAACGTTGTTGACACGTCAATACGTGCAACGAGGCAGAAGAAAAACAAACAAACAACACACATACAGAATCCTATTCCTTTGGCATAAAACCTGTTTAGACAAACAACACCCATCCCACACCAAAGAAGGTAGTGCCGCTACCATACCGCACCCCACACCGGGTTTTATTCAAGTCACTTCTAAGCCTCCACCACTGCCTTTGTTAAGCGGATCCAGATAGCCCTACATCTCCCCACGATTGATTTTGAACGCAAGAAACCCAAGTCTGACGATAAAAACAACGCACAAACCTCAGATGAACTGGACTGCAAAGCATGGATCAACTTCCTATATGCCATGGCCCAGCAAATACCTCACCGCAACAAATACCAGCTTGGCCGCCTCCTTGACACCTACAAAACTCTAAGTGTAACATGCCCGCAACCACCCCCCGACTCAGTCTTTGAAAGGGATGTCATGCTAGCAAGGAAACGCCTTTCTCGGATGGTAGTTCAAGCCTTAGACAAAAACAACAACCAACTATGGGTGGAATGCCCTGTCCTCACATGGGAACGCATACAAAAAGAGGTGGTCAAGGCACCCTCGTTTTTATCTGTCAACATCGATCGGTCTCAACTCCTGCATGCTTATCGCACCGACTTTGAACTCCACAACCTCCAACGCTTTGGATCTCTTCGTACCCGTAAAGCGGCGATTCACTCTACAACTCTTTTACCGAAGAATATGGATCCTGCTAACAAAACCACTGACTAATCTGTAATCAAGCTCGATCCCCATGGCGCTCCATCTTACGGAGGGTGGGAAAGATACTCAGCTTTCTCACAACAGAATTATCTCTTCGTGTGCGAACCTTCAACTTAAACAGACTTGATGACATCCGATCTCACCTCGACCGCGCCTACCGTACATTCTCCGATGCAAACGCTACCACTAACACAAAACGCACAATCAAAGTCTTTCAATTTGACGTCAAACAAATCTTCACCTGGCTGGCCCAATCAAGTACGATGCAATCATTACGCTTTGCTCTTGCCCAAATTACCTTCCAACCCCCCAGATCCAGAAATTGGAAACCTGTGGTATACATATCCAAGACTCTTATGTAAATGGCAAATACGACATCAGATGGAACCGTAAATATGCCCCGCAGGACTACATTGCCTTCACGTTCGCTGACATAATCGACATCGTGTCGCTTGACTTTGCCCACTCTCACTTTACCCTTGGAGATGCTGTATTCGTGCAAAAAGATGGATGCCCAATTGGAGGATACCTGTCGTCACCGCTTGCGCAGATGAAGTGCATGTGTGATGAAGTTGTCTTTATCCGCACACTACTCAAGCCAACGTTCTCGAAGCAAATCTATGGCATCCGACAAATAGACGATCTTCTACCACTCATACTTGCAAACTGGGATGACGAACGTGAGATGCAGGAAGCCCAAAAACTACTACAAGCCATACGAGCCTCTGGCACAACTACAGAATCACCATCGCAACCCCATGCTTACACTGGTGGCCTGGAACTGGAAGAAGATGTGCTCGAACCAACGGAATCCGATGCTGCCTTCATAGTTGATTTTGCGGGGACGTCCATGAAGCTATACCAAGACCCAGATATGAGCTACATCATCAGACCCCTCTTCAAGAATTGGAAGGACATGATAC
This sequence comes from Paulinella micropora, assembly GCA_019918135.1. Taxonomy (NCBI): domain Eukaryota; phylum Cercozoa; class Imbricatea; order Euglyphida; family Paulinellidae; genus Paulinella; species Paulinella micropora. The sequence goes on from WBZZ01004575.1 coordinate 134,076, forward strand.
CCACAATCGACAACCTGTACTGCGTCTCCCACCATACTCCCCATATATTCACCGTACGCTTTACTATCAAGTTCAAGTAACGACTTTTGGAATTGTGATTGTTAATAACAAAAGTTCTTGATCACAGTCACGGGCCTGAGGAAATAGTATCATCGATCATTCAACAATACCGTCACGTAGTAGTAACTCCCGGAGGCTGCAGAAGGCGGTGGCAGCTTCCCGGGCCCCCTGTTATGACTCGACTTGAAAACATCATGATGAAGGCAGTCTACATGTGTCCGGCCAGTCTTGCTCTGCCAAGTCACTGTATCATTCCCAAAGCGACGGCCCGGTTCGGTCCTCGGATTCGATTCCCTCTCGCGGTGGGGTTATGCGGGGCGCAGGCCGCCGTCCGGAGACCCGGCCCACGCATAGGCGGGTGAGGTCCCTAGCCGTCCACCCTTATTGGCCGCGTCTGAATATATAAGGCTACTATGGCAGTAACCCTGCATCCTTTTACTCTACTAGCTCACCGGTGTACAAGCAAACAATATTAAATTTAATAATATGAACTGACATGTGGAAGATAAATACACTCGACTGTCCACAAGTAATCTATCGGTCCAAAAATAAGGACTATCGGTCATGTCAACAAAAAAATTATAACAATCAGGCCGAGACCATTTCAAGTACTAAATATAAAAATGAGTAGTTAGACTTTCAAGGTTTTGTTTTATTCATTAAAAGGCAAGAGGCGACCAGCTGTCTAAGTTGACAGCCTGACCCTCTGACTTACTCGCTACTGTATATTGTATTCAAGTCATATTCAGCTGTTTGTCGCTTCTCAGCGTGTTACAGCTATGAGCTCCAAGAGTCCTACAAAGCCTGGAGCTAGGAAAAAAAAAATTCTCGTAAGGGGAAAAAGCAACAAAACAAGGAGACGCAACCGAGGGAGCTGCAAGCAAGATGACAGACTTGCTGAGTGGGCTAAAAATCCCGTCTCCAAAAAAGCAATCAAATAAGAAACAAAACGCGGGAGGATTCCAAAGCAACTACAACCGACAAGGGGCAAAAAGATCATCTGCTCTGCATCCGAACTTTCAAGGGGAGCTGGATGACTTCAATGCTACTACTACCTTGTTTTGGAAGGTTCACACAAATATCAGTTACGTCAAAGAGATGAATGTCATTCCGCAGAAGTGGGAAAAGCGAACAAGCAGCGGTTTGTTCTCGCTAGCTGGCGGTAGGGTGGATCGTCTCGTTTACGCAATTGGTCTGGTGGAACCAAAACTGGCCAAATTGCTTCAACAGTTGCCGAATGGTTACAATTATGCCAACCTTTTTGGGAAGAAGGTCCGCTATGCGATTACACCAGTGGTCTACTGCTTTAGTCGCTTTGTAGAAATGATTAAGCAGGCAGTGACGGATGGCGTCGAGCTCACAAACCGGGATTTCCTTGAAGAGACAGGCTCGAAATTTCCAATCCAAGGGGTCTCTTCTCTTGTTCTTGATTACACATCGACGAGTTGATCTCAAACCAAGAGTTCCCAAACCCATACTCCAGAGGGGATTCGGAGAGCAACGCCGTGTTGACCAAACTGGGTTTGGACACTGAAGCAATGAGCGATCGGATTCGCTTAGCTTTCCGCACCATTCTCGACAAGACCAAGACTTTCTTTGAAGCTTTCGACATGGTGCTGCCAGATTATCGTCAGGTTCCAATCTCAGTAGCTCCCGAAGAAGAAGAAAAGGAGATCGACGGAACCAAGTTCATCGAACTGGCAATCGCTAAGATGGATGAGTTACAATCAAGCATGGCTCTGCTCGAAGAGAAAAACTTAAGTCGGTCAAACACACGTTGACGGCAACAATCTCGGAACAGCTGGGTCGCAAACAAACCAAAGATAACGATAGCAATAACTCGTCTGAGTCTGCGTCGGAGCCAGAGTCGGAGACATCTGCGACTGCGTCTTCCACTCCAAACAAAACAGAGGTTGGAAAGAAACGAAAATCAACAGCAGAGCTGTCTCCGCCACAATCAGCGAAAAAACCTAAGGCAGGTGGCACGACTCCAGTTACTGTTACATCCTCACCATCTGAAGCGGCAAAATCCAGAGCCGCAGCAAAGAAGAACACTTAGGGAGACGGGGGAGACTTGACGGACTGCGTTACTAGACTGTATGCACTGTGCAGGCGGGTGCGAAGAATCTACCCAAGACTTGCCTACCCCTCTCAAGAAGACCTTAACACCAGTACACGCACTAGTGGAAAAAATGACAAACGATGTAGCAATAGCGTTTGCACCTCTAGCAAATCTTTGGTAAATATCCTTCTTAGAAAAGCAAATTTCTACTGTATTAAAATCAAATCGCTGGCAACGACTTCGCACGGCAGAATAGTATGGAAAGGATTCCGGTTGTCTATGATGGTACAACACTTTCTGACAATGGCATCCATACCGGTGACGGATTCGAAATTGATAAAAGCTAAGCTGACGATGATTAATTCTATTCCGAACGTCGACAGCTTACATGCTTTCGATTTTCTTGATCAACCGGGTAATAATCATGGAGCAAACGTTTCGGTTGTCTACTATATTTACTCACCACTGACAAGTCTAGATTACGTGGGTGAGACCTCAAACTTCTTGTCTAGAATGAAACAGGAATTCAGACAAATGCGAGCATGGAAACTCACTCAATCCAGCTCTCACTCAGACCAGCAACTGTCAAGAATGGCCGGTCAGTTTGGCTATGAACATTTTATTTCAGTACCCATATTGAACCTGGGCAAACTAACTTACAAAACAAAAGGTGAGAACCTCCATTCAAAGTCAATTCGAGTGCAAACAGAAAAGTCCTTCATTCAATGGCTAACGCCAAAAATGAATAAAAACGACCAGCTTACATGCAACACTTTAAAGCAAACAAGACATACAAGCCACACACTTCGCAATCTCTCCCAATACGAGAACGCAAAAAAGCAAAACCATGTGTGTGCGGGCGCAAGGCTGCTCAATGTTGCTCGAAGTTATGCTGGATGCTCAATGGATTGCACAATCGTGTTGCCAATCTAACTTTATGGGTAGGGTGTAACGGTATCACTCAACACTTCTCTCCCTCTTTGACCTCCCTTCTTGATGACTATGACAATAATGATAAGATCATGGTGACAAGATATGGAAAAGGAGGAGATAAAACAGATTCTGATTATATGAACAGGGTGTACCGCAACACAAAACTATATGAGCCAAATGAACGAGCACAACAAACACAACGACAGTCACACTCGTCTCTAACTTGGACTGGGGCATATTGTCGTTTGTCCTCTTCTCTAGCAAAAGAGGTATTATTGTTAAATAGACAACCATTGGCCTTGCGCATTGATTCAAGAGCTGTTCTTGACAAGGCAGTCAATGTCGAAAAGCTATAGCTATGGTATCATCC
>WBZZ01004575.1:145000-147500 GCA_019918135.1 Paulinella micropora
CAACCAGGAAGTCTGTGGGTAAAGTATTAACCCGATGCCCAGCTAAGCCGTGATGTTTGCACGGAAGGGACTGATACAGGCAATACCAAAGCTTCCTAGTACCAAGATAGATAGATCGATAGGTGGATAGATGGATAGATCGATAGATCGATAGGTGGATAGGTGGATAGATGGATAGATGGATAGATAGATAGATAGATAGATAGATAGATAGAAGAGAGAGAATAGTGTAGTACAGTATGTATAAAGTCAACGTCACGTTCGCTTGAAGAAAATCTGTTTGTTCTGATAATGAGATAGTATATGTAGTACAGAAAAGTTATAGTATATCATAACATAGTATATGCAGAAAATTTCTGTTCTATGATGAGATAGAATATATAGTACAGAAAAGTTATCTATGATGAGATAGTATATGTAGTACAGAAAAGTTATAGTACATCATAACATAGTATATGCAGAAAAGTTCTGTTCTTTTATACGATAGAATATGTAGTACAGAAAAGTTATAGTATATCATAACATAGTATATGCAGAAAAGTTCTGTTCTATAATAACATAGAATATAATAGTACAGAAAAGTTATAGTATATCATAACATAGTATATGCAGAAAAAGTTCTGTTCTATAATAATGAAATAGAATATATAGTACAGAAAAGTTATAGTATATCATAACATAGTATATGAAGTAAAGTTCTGTTCTATAATATAATATATAGTACAGAAAAGTTATAGTACATCATCTATCTTATCATAGAACAAAACTTTTTCTGCATATACTAACATAGTATATGCAGAAAAGTTACTGCGGCTGATTTGCCTGAAATTTACAAAAAATCCGGAAATATATCCATATTGTAGCAAGTTTTTCAGCTATATCAATGCCGTTATAGTTTATCGTAACATAGTATATGAAGCCCACACATCACGTTTGCTTTGCGCTGAATCTCCCTCCTCCTTTTGTCAGATAATATAGTATGTTATATAAAGTAGTAAAATAGTATATGAAATCGACTTAACGGTCGCTTTATGCAGAATCTGTTGGTCCAAACATCATATAGTATAGAGTAATATAGAAAAGTAATGGGATAGCTAGCTAGCTAGCTAGCTAGCTAGACAGATAGATAGATATAGATGGATAGATAGATAGATATATAGATAGATAGATAGGTAGGTAGGTAGATAGATAGATAGATAGATAGATAGATAGATAGATAGATAGACACCTCGACGACTAATATGCATATTTACAGCGCGGGAGTGGATAGATAGATAGATAGATAGATGAGATATCGACTAATGCCAGAAAAAAGGAGCTTCTGATTTCGTCAACCAAGGAAGTCTGTGGGTAAAGTATTAACCCGATGCCCAGCTAAGCCGTGATGTTTGCACGGAAGGGACTGATACAGGCGATACCAAATCTCCCTAGTACCAGGCGGGGCCAGGGCTCGTTCCATAAGCGCCCCTTGCAGAACGAGCTCCCACCTCCATTACAGAGGACCCAGTAAGCAGATGGAGTTTCGAGACTGTTCGACAGTCTAGTATAAACCAACAGAGCACTGTGGGAGATAGATAGATAGATAGATAGATCGATAGATTAATAGTTAGATAGTTAGATAGATAGATAGATAGATATATAGACAGATAGATAGATAGATAGATAGCATAGTATGGTATAGTACATTATGTCAAGTCATGCTTGCTTGCGGGGAACCTTGTGGTCTATCTATCATAGGATAGCATAGTATAGAGAAAAAAAAATAATAATAATAGGATAATATAGTATAGAATAGTACTAAAAAGCCAACGTCACATATGCTTGCAGGGTAATGCTAAGTCTGGCTATCAAAAGATAGTATAATATAGCATAGAAAAGATCTAAGAGAGTATAGAATAGTATTTTATACGAAAGTCAACGACGTGTTTCTTTTGAAGAAAAATCTTTCCTGTAAGAAGATACGATAACAAAAAAGGACAATACTGAAAAGGAAATGATAATAGTACTACTACTACTACTACTACTACTACTACTACTACTACTACTACTACTACTACTACTACTACTACTACTACTACTACTACTACTACTACTACTACTACTACTACTACTACTACTACTACTACTACTACTACTACTACCAATAATAACAATAACAATGATAATAATAATAATAATAATAATAATAATAATAATAATAATAATAATAATAACGATAATCATGATAATGATAATAATATTATCATCATCATTATTATTATTATTATTATTATTATTATTATTATTATTTCCATGGGCTGATTGGTATAAAGCTCCTAGAGTAATGTTCTATGCCGTCACTTCCTTTATTCCACCGATTGGTGTGGAGACTTTCCTTATGGAATGGAGGACTGGATGCACATGGCCTTTTGGCTCAGCAATTGGCAGGAGATACACTATTATTATTATTATTATTATTATTATTATTATTATTATTATTATTATTATTATTATTATTATT
>WBZZ01004575.1:150000-155000 GCA_019918135.1 Paulinella micropora
TATATACATACATACATATATATATGTATATATATATATATATATATATACCTCCCGTGGTCCTTCTTTTGCTGGAACCACATGTCCAGTTCATTATATATATATACATATATATAATATATATGTATATATACATATATATATGATATATATATATATATACTTGCTGGAACCTCATGTCTAGTTCATTTTCCTGATTATATATGTATATATATACATATATATATATAATACATGTATATAAATATATATAAATTGTATATATATGTATATACATATATATATGTATATACATATATATGTATATATATACATATATATACATATACATACATACATATTATATATATATATACATACATATATACACACAAATATATACATATATATATATCTACCTCTCGTGGTCCTTCCTCATGCCCACTTCATCTTCCTCATCATTGTCTTCATTATCTTCCTCATTATTGTCTTCCTGCTCTGAAACGTCCTCATTCTCCATTAAGTTGCTGGTTCCCTTTTTCCTTGCTGCGAAAAAAAACAAACAAACAAACAAACAGACAGTAACCCGGTTAGTAACGATGATAACACGAAGACTAAGTTCATTCTTATCGTTCTTTCTTCCTGCTCTGAATCGGTAATATGTAAGTATGTATGTTATGTATGTTATGTATGTATGTGTCTATGTGTATTTATGTATTTAAGTTGCTTCTCCCCTTTTTTTCTTGCTGGAAACAAAGAAAGAATAAAATAATGATGACGATAATGATAATAATAGGTAATACTAATGATAATAATAATGATAATAATAATGATAATAATTTTTATGATAATAATGATAATAATAATAATAATAATAATAATAACTAGGGGCTGCGCCAACACCTGAAAGGATGGTTTACCGGTGCGCGAAACGCACCAAACCCCGCCAGCCCCACTTATCACTTTTTGGAGGCCCCCCCCCCCCCCCCCCCCCCCCCCGCCCCCTTTCCCTTCGACAGTGTACGTTGAATTGCCGGAGGTGCCGCAAAGGGCGCCTGGTGGCAAAAAACCTCAATTTTCAGGTGTGGGTGCCACCCGCGACCAGAACGGGTACGTGCAATCGCAGGGCTCCCCCGGACCCCCACTTTCCCTTCGAGAGGGTACGTTCAATCGCCGGAGGTGCCGCAAAGGGCGCCTGGTGGCAAAAAACCTCAATTTTCAGGTGTGGGTGCCACCCGCGACCAGAACGGGTACGTACAATCACAGGGCTGGGGATCCCGGGGGAGGGCCCCCCGGACCCCCCCTGCCCCGGACAGGGTACGTTCACTTGCCGGAGGCACCGGCAAGTACTGCCAAAAAACAAGGAAATTTGGCATTCGGGACACTCCCCTAACGCAATATTTGCGTGAATTCCAAAAAAGTTATGCCAGCATCAAGATCGAGTCTGGAGCTAACCACCCTGCCAATATGAGCTCCCAACTCCTCCTGGTTCACACAAACCATGATTTATTCCGATTGGGGTGCAAAAAAAAAGAAGGAATTTTGGCATGCAGGACACTCCCCTAACGCAAATATTTGCGTGGATTCCAAAAAAATCATATCAGCATCAACATCGAGTCTGGGGCTAACCACCCTGCAAGTATGAGCTCCCACTTCCTCCTCGTTCCCACAAACCATCATTTATTCCGACAGGGGTGCCGAAATGGTGGGGGGGTGGGGGGGGGGGTACACAATTTTCATTTTCCCCCTCCCCCCAACCCCCCACCCCCTTGACCAACACCTTTCAGGGATAATGATGATGATGATGATGATGATAATAATAATAATAATAATAATAATAATAATAATAATAATAATAATAATAATAATAATAAAATAATAATAATAATAATAATAATAACAATAATATGATAATGATAATAATAATAATAATAATAATAATAATAATAATAACAATAATAATACTATAATAATAATAATAATAATAATAGGCTTCCTCAGACTATAGCATCAGATCCAGATCCTGGACATGTGCCTCCATTGGGTCACCGGGGTCAGCCGATCCCAACGCATTGTCAGAACACCAAACAGACATAGCAGCAACAGCAACAGCAGGGGCAGATGGGGGCTGTGAAGTGCATGAAGAGCTAGATGCGAGGGTGTTAGCTGAAGAGAAGAACTCGGAGACACTACGCTGCGCTCCCGAACCCCTCTCTCTAGCCAGGACGTCCACACTGCGCGGACGGCCGCGCCGCGCAACATCAACGTCACTTGGGGGAGAGGGTGGGACAGAAGCTGATGGAACCTCAGTGAGGTCAATCACCTCCTCGCCCCCATCCTCCACCCCAAGCTCCTCCCTTTTACCCTCCCTAGCAGACCAACACTCAGACACATATGATCCAAACAATACATCCAACTTTGGAGGGGGACGCAACGCTGTAACCCCTAACAACGCAGCAAGCCTAAAGTTACTGCGGAAGCGCGACTTCCCCTGAAAAAGCTTACAAAACAATCGTGATTGATCCACAGGCGACATATCATCCCAACCCTGCCGCACAGAGCCCTCCCGCTCCCGCCCAAGCAACACATCCTCCACCACAACCTCACCACCTACGACCTCACCACCCTCCTCACTCCCTCCGTCCCCCTCAGCACCCCCCACAGCCATGCCACCGAGCCTCTGCATACTCAGCAACAGCTGCTTACGTCTCCCCTCATGCATGGGGCAATCCCATAAGAAGTGCGCAAGGGACTCATTGACATCATCATGACAACAGAAGCAGCGAGGGGACATGCCACTGACCAACTTGCTGCGGTACAACCGAAGGCGGTTGTTGCAGCTGAGCAACCTTCTCCGAAGCAGATTATAATGCGCATCATCAAGGGCTACCCATCTTGGGAACTCCTTAGTTCCAAAGACTTGTCTTAGGATGACTCGCAGGCCATCAGTAAGATCGCTGCCTGCCTCTCGCTTGTCCCACATCAGTTGCTGCACCATCTTGACGTCCTGCTGAAGGGCCCACTTGTCCACAGTCGAACACCAACCCTCGAGGTCCTTCTCTGAGCTATTTAGGAGCTCCTGAAGCCCTTGTTGTAGATCCATTGAGTCCCTGATAGCGCCTTCGGCCTCCGCAGTCCAGTCGGATTTGACTTGAGATGCGATGACAGGAAATCGCTTCTCCGGTAGAACACGCAGCCGTCCATAGAACTTCAGTTGCGCCGCCCGCCGCAAACGCTCCGCACTCAAAGAGCGCGCCAGAAAGAGTGTAATCCACTTGCTTGTCTTAGGGCTGATGCCGAGAATCATCCTCATGGGGCGCAGCATTGCTGCCTCCAGCTTGGTGAGCTGCGATACGGGGGCACGCCAGACATCGAAGGCGTACTTCAGCTTGGCCCCCACAAGTTGATTCCAGCACATGAGACGATACCTAGCTTGTATCTCACCTGTAAGGTTTCGCAGCCCGCTTTGGCCGGCGCTGGCCGCTCCACGTCAGTTCGGCCCATACTGCCTTGTGGTCCGTATCAAGATCATCTTCGCATACTCCGAACTTTGCTCCAGATGCCAAGCCAGGCGACGCGCAGATGTAATCGAGGAGGTGCTTGCCTGTGCCCATGCCGCGCTGCTCACGCCGGGACCACCAATAGGACCCTTCCACTGGGCACGAGAAGCCGCTCAGATTTCGCAGGCCCGTAGCGACGAGGACAGCCGCGAGTCTCTTGCCGTTTTCCGAACGTACCGGTGCTCCCTTATCATCGACCTCCCCGTGCTGACCGACGATGCCCTCCTCTTTTCGGCTGCATGCCGGCCCGAGCTTCGCGTTGGCATCCGCCACCGTGACCACAAGACCTTTGGCTCCAAAAAAAGCTATAGCTGCCTGCCAGGCCGCATACGCCTCTGACGACTCTTCTTCCTGCGTTTCCTGGGGAAAGTAGCCGTTGCCCACATAGATATCCTGAGCGCCGGTAACACCCGAGGCGATACGCAGCCACACTTGCTGCCGGTGGTCGACGGGGGCTGACACCAGGTTTCAATACGGACCAAGGAAGTTAGCCACCGCGAATAGAACCCCACCCTTGCAGCGATTTTTCTCGCTGACCTCCGCAGGTTTTCCAAAAATCCGGAATCCATCCAGGCTGCATTTGGAAAGTTGCTTCTTGCCCATGCGGTGCTCCTGAGCCCCGATGACTAGCCAGCCCTCGTGCTTGTAGAATGATGCCCATTCCGCCGTGCCTACGTTGTCGTATCCCGTTTTACCCTGCCAGTTGTGACTCGCGACGAGTAGCTTGAAGCCGGTATCGAACTGCTTGGAGCGGTGCTTCTTGGCTCGTTTCCGGACCCGACGGCCGCGCTTGGCTTCCGCCCTCGTGCTGCCCCCCTCTGCAGGTGCTTGCGCAGGTTGGTCCCCCACTGCACTGGCCGCCGAACGCAGGGGCACCACAATGCACATCAGCACACTCAGACACACACTTAGGTGCATCGGCAGCCAATTCCGAAGACACCACCTGCACATCATCGACACATTCTTCATGCAGAGGCAAGACGCGATATCCCGTCGCAGCTTCCTCCTTCCGGACCGCCGCTTCCCCACGCAGATGGATGCGAATAAGCCTTCGGACACGTTCCCTGTCCCTGAACCTGCGCCCAAGGGCCACATTGACCCCTCTGCCGAAGAATTTGAGATGTTTGAGTTGCTGCAACGCCGTCTGCCTGCTGTCATCGTCCTCGTAGACCAGCTCCAGGTGACGAGACATTCGCTGGCCTTGCCACTCCATTACCGGGACCACCAGACCAAGACCGCTCATTTTGGAGGCGATCTCCTGTAGATTGGCGCGTTCTGAGAGCCCCCAGACAATCAGATTACGCCCGTCCTTGTCGTACCGATCTACCCGCCGGTACCGTCGAGGCGGCGGTGCCATCTGCCATATAGCGCCGCTCGCCTTATGTTGAAGCGCCGACCCGTGTGCCAGGTTTGGGGAGGAAGGATGAGGCGCAGCTAAGATAGCCTCTCCACGTGGTTCAG
>WBZZ01004575.1:180000-185000 GCA_019918135.1 Paulinella micropora
TATTATTATTATTATTTTTATTATTATTATTATTATTCTTACGATTACTATTATTATTACGATTACTATTATTATTACGATTACTATTACTGTCATTATTATTATTATTATTATTATTATTATTGTTATTATTGTTATTATTATTATTATTATTATTGTTATTATTATTGTTATTATTATTATTATTATTATTATTATTATTATTATTATTATTATTATTATTATTATTATGGACACCGTGATAGCCCAGTGGTCAAGTTCTACCATCTGGGCCCTGTCGCCAGTTCGATTCCCGTCGGTGCCACCAGTATTTTCATTGAACATACCGATCCGTCTGGACCAGTATTTTCATTGAACATACCGGCCCGTCTGGAAGTGTTGGAACTGCCCTTGCGGGGGTGTCATTAGAGCTTATCGTCAAATCTTCGTACTCCCCTCACGGGTGAGACGATGGAGGCGCATGTGCAGAAATGCATCAGCCATTGACAGAGAAACACTATTATTATTATTATTATTATTATTATTATTATTATTATTATTATTATTACTCCTTTCATTATTCTGATATTGATGATTAGGGTCACCATCCAGTTAAATCAATAGCTCTTGAGCTAACGATTTGTATGGATGATCAGAAATTAAACCTAAGTTCATGAAATCGAAGGCCTAGGCCTAGGCCTAGTAGTAGTAGTAGTAGTAGTAGTAGTAGTATTAGTATCAGTAGTAGTGATAGTAGTAGTAGTAGTAGTAGTAGTAGTAGTAGTGGTAGTAGTAGTAGTAGTTACCTGCACTAGCCTAGCATCCTCAAGCACCAGGTTCGATTCTCGAACCCTGTCGGAATTTTTCCCAAATGAAAAGTTAGGGCTGCAACTTTCCGGCGAAACAGTAGATTAGTATTATCTGATATCTTTACCGTTATCGCAGTCAAATCAAAGCCTTGTGTTTTACGATTTGTGTCATACGTTCTGCCTCCACTCTCATGTTGAAGCTGTGATTCGGGTTTAAACATAAATTTAACGCGGTTATGATAGAAAACTCTGCATTCTTATCGAGTTATTTTTATCGTTTTCCCCGTTGGCTGAATAAGAAAAACCAGTTACCTCTACTAGCCTAGCCCAGTAGTAGTAGTAGTAGTAGTAGTAGTAGTAGTAGTAGTAGTAGTAGTAGTAGTAGTAGTAGTAGTAGTAACAACATCCAACCAATTACTGCTATTCATAACTACAACACGAGGCGATCATCAAAGAAACACATGTAAAACGACTCAAAGACTGGCCAGTACAGCAGAGCCGCACAAGCACAATGGAATAAGCTGCCAGAACGTCTGAGGATGGCCAGTGCAGAGCCGCACAAGCACAATGGGATAAGCTGCCAGAACGTCTGAGGAACATCATACAAAGCTGAATTCAAAAATGAACTCAAGACGTATCTCCTACCTGCAGCAATCCTGATACCGCATACGGGCATTAGAGGGCGATGGACACCTTCTCATCAGGCGATACCTGAGTGGGATAAGTTAAGCGTTGATCACATCCTGAGCCGGAGTGTGGTTAGCCAAACCCCCTTGGGGATCACCTCGTGTCTTCCAGCTTTTGCGAGTGCCACCGTTATACGTACAACTGAGAAGGCTGCTACTTTCAACTGACCTCAACAAGCAACTTCAAACGTTCTTTGACTCTACGTTTTTAGTGTTCCTTGACTGTTGACTATCTATTTTTTTTTTTTTCTCCACGAAACTACAACTTTACTTTAAATTCATAACAATTTAGTTCAATAATTTTAATAACCGTTTTATCTTATCTTTTACTTTACTTTACTTTACTTTAATTTACTTTATTATTATTTTTTTTAATACTTTGATGTTTTAATGTTTGAATATTTGAATATTTTTAATAATTTAAGAAGTAGGTCACCATCTACTTAAATCAATAGCTCCTAAGCTAACGATTTGTATGGATGACCAGAGGTTACAATTAACTTCATTAAATCGAAGGCCTAGGCCTAGTAGTAGTAGTAGCAGCAGTAGTAGTAGTAGTAGTAGAAGTAGTAGTAGTAGTAGTAGTAGTAGTAGTAGTAGTAGTAGTAGTAGTAGTAGTAGTAGTAGCAGTAGTAGTAGTAGTAGCAGTAGTAGTAGTAGTAGTAGTAGTAGTAGTATAGTAGTAGTAGAAGTAGTAGTAATAGTAGTAATAGTAGTAGTAGTAGTAGTAGTAGTAGTAGTAGTAGTAGTAGTAGTAGTAGTAGTAGTAGTAGTAGTAGTAGTAGTAGTAGTAGTAGTAGTAGTAGTACAAGACGATACCAAACACTATGTACCCAATATGCACGTTCATACCCACGCAAGATCACACATGGGATCCCGCAAGGTAGCACACTCTCAACAACGCTCTTCATTCTATACATCAACGATATTATACTCTCACTAATACACGGGAAAGTCTTTGCATATGCAGATGACACCATACTCATCATCGCTGCCGAGAATAAAGAGCAACTCCAAGAACAAGCACAAAATGATACAACTAACCTTGTCCATTACTTCCACAGACATAACCTAGTACCTAACCCACCAAAACCACATACACTATCTTCCATAAGCATGAACAGAAAGTGCAGCTGGACTTGACTATCGACGGCAAGAGGCTCCAACAAGAACGAAAGGTAAAAGTATTAGGTACAATCATCCAAAGCAACCTGTCCTTCCGTGAACATATACAATCTATTGTGTTCCGACTTTAACCGTTTGTCCAAATGTTTCGCTATGTGAACAGCCTACTTCCCACCCATATCCTCCTCCAACTTTACTATACACATGTATACCCCCTACTTATGTATGGTATCTCTATATGGGGATCTGATGAATACAACACCATTATACATCCACTTATTATCATCCAAAATCGTATAGTCCGTCTGATCTGCCTCAGATCATGGAGAACACCTACCAAACTCTCTCTCTCTCTCTCTCTCTCTCTCTCGCTCTCTCTCTCGCTCTCTCCATTTCTCTCTCTCTCTCTCTCTCAACCTCCCCCCAATATCCCGGAATTTCTTATACCAATCATGACCAATGGTTGGTGGGATAACAATAGCTAGCATAGCTAATTGTTAGCGCTGTAGATAACAGGACTTTATTATCCCAATGAAAGAAACCCTATACGGTTTGTCCACGTTTAATGTTTCTTAGTGGTCGTTGGGATCTCTATCTTTCCCTTTGTCCCTGCTCTTTTGTCCATATCTTAACCACCTCTCTCTCTCTCTCTCTCTCTCTCTCTCTCTCTCTCTCTAGGATCTCTCTCTCTCTCTAACTTCATATATATATATATATTATATATATATATATAATATATATATATATAACCTTTTCGTCATTTTATTTTACTTTATTTTTATTTTCTTATTTTTTATTTTTCTATTTTATTTCTATTTTTACCTTCATACTTTCAATCTATTTTATTTTAATATTTTAATTTTTTTAAAAATAATTTAATTTTTTCATTATTCTTAATAATCTGAGAAGTAGGTCACCATCTAGTTAAATCGATAGCTCTTGAGCTAACGACTTGTATGGATGACCAGAGGTTGAATTTCTTAACTTCATTAAATCGAAGGCCCTAGGCCTAGTAGTAGTAGTAGTAGTAGTAGTAGTAGTAGTAGTAGTAGTAGTAGTAGTAGTAGTATGTATGTATGTATGTATGTATGTATGTATGTATGTGAGTGTATGTGAGTGTATGTGTATGTGTGTGTGTGTGTGTGTGAATGTATGTATGTATGTATGTATGTATGTGTAGAAAAGTGGGCCAATAACGATGCAGCAGGACCTTAAGCCTTCGATAATGAGTTCGAAAGATGATGGTCTGTATTGTATAGGACATTGCTCCAATGATCCAGAAGAAGACCATCAAAATTGAAGGATGCCTGAATTCCCTCAGAATTGAGGGACCATGAAGAACAGCTTTAGCCTGCCCTTCTTCCAAAAACTTTTCAGTTCTCTTTTCCATCTTGGTCGAGCCACAAATGCCTTGATAGATAGAGATAGATAGATAGATAGATAGATAGATAGATAGATGGATGGATGGATAGATAGATAGATAGATGGATGGATGGATAGATGGATGGATGGAGAGATGGATGGATAGATGGATGGATGGATAGATGGATAGATAGATAGATAGATTGATTGATAGATAGATTGATAGATAGATAGATAGAGATAGATAGATAGATAGATAGACAGATAGATAGACAGATAGATAGATGGATCGATGGATCGATCCATCCATCCATCTATCTATCTATCTATCTATCTATCTATCTATCTATCTATCTATCTATCTATCTATCTATCTATCTATCTATCTATCTATCTATCTATCTATCTATCTATCTATCTATCCATCCATCCATCCATCCATCCATCCATCCATCCATCTATCTATCTATCTATCTATCTATCTATCTATCTATCTATCTATCTATCTATCTATCTATCTATCTATCTATCTATCTATGGTAGGTAGGTAGGGAGGTAGGTAGGTATGTAGACAGATAGATAGACATATAGATAGATAGATAGATGATAGATAGATAGGTAGATAGATAGATAGATAGATAGTTAGATAGATAGATAGATAGATAGATGGATAGATAGATAGACAGATGGATGGATAGATAGGCAGGTAGCTAAGTTGCTAGGTGGGTAGATAGATAGGTAGGTAGGTAGGTAGGTAGTAGATAGATAGATAGACAGACAGACAGATAGATAGATAGATAGATAGATAGATAGATAGGTAGGTAGGTAGGGAGGTAGGTAGGTAGGTAGGTAGGTAGGTAGGTAGGTAGGTAGGTAGGTAGATATAGATAGATAGATAGATAGATGATAGATAGATAGATAGAAGATAGATAGATAGATAGATAGATAGAAGATAGATAGATAGATAGATAGATAGATAGGTAGGTAGGTAGGTAGGTAGGTAGGTAGGTAGATAGGTAGATAGGTAGATAGGTCAAAG
>WBZZ01004575.1:207500-210000 GCA_019918135.1 Paulinella micropora
TTGAGGTGTCACTGACCCTCTCTTGGGCTTGATTTTTTGAAATGGGTGCCATCTGTCGACAGACAGAGAATTAGGGGATGGTGTGGGTGTGCTGGGCCCGTGGTGGGGTGCCTTATGTGTGCCTAGCCATACGCCTATAAGTCATATGCCGAAATAGCGACGGGAAGCACAATCCTGTTCCCTCAGGGTGCCCTTTCTCGCTTGTTGAGCCCGGAATAAAACCCACAGTGCTCTGTCGGTTTATACTAGACTGTCGAACAGTCTCGAAACTCCATCTGCTTACTGGGCCCTCTGTAATGGAGGTGGGAGCTCGTTCTGCAAGGGGCGCTTTATGGAACGAGCCCTGGCCCCGCCTGGTACCAGGAAGCTTTGGTATTGCCTGTATCAGTCCCTTCCGTGCAAACATCACGGCTTAGCTGGGCATCGGGTTAATACTTTACCCACAGACTTCCTGGTTGACGAAATCAGAAGCTCCTTTTTTCTGACATTAGTCGATATTTCATCAGTTGATCTTATCACTTACTCTACGGAATGAACCAAGGCCACTTGAGGTGTCACTGACCCTCTCTTGGGCTTGATTTTTTGAAATGGGTGCCATCTGTCGACAGACAGAGAATTAGGGGATGGTGTGGGTGTGCTGGGCCCGTGGTGGGGTGCCTTATGTGTGCCTAGCCATACGCCTATAAGTCATATGCCGAAATAGCGACGGGAAGCACAATCCTGTTCCCTCAGGGTGCCCTTTCTCGCTTGTTGAGCCCGGAATAAAACCCACAGTGCTCTGTCGGTTTATACTAGACTGTCGAACAGTCTCGAAACTCCATCTGCTTACTGGGCCCTCTGTAATGGAGGTGGGAGCTCGTTCTGCAAGGGGCGCTTTATGGAACGAGCCCTGGCCCCGCCTGGTACCAGGAAGCTTTGGTATTGCCTGTATCAGTCCCTTCCGTGCAAACATCACGGCTTAGCTGGGCATCGGGTTAATACTTTACCCACAGACTTCCTGGTTGACGAAATCAGAAGCTCCTTTTTTCTGACATTAGTCGATATTTCATCAGTTGATCTTATCACTTACTCTACGGAATGAACCAAGGCCACTTGAGGTGTCACTGACCCTCTCTTGGGCTTGATTTTTTGAAATGGGTGCCATCTGTCGACAGACAGAGAATTAGGGGATGGTGTGGGTGTGCTGGGCCCGTGGTGGGGTGCCTTATGTGTGCCTAGCCATACGCCTATAAGTCATATGCCGAAATAGCGACGGGAAGCACAATCCTGTTCCCTCAGGGTGCCCTTTCTCGCTTGTTGAGCCCGGAATAAAACCCACAGTGCTCTGTCGGTTTATACTAGACTGTCGAACAGTCTCGAAACTCCATCTGCTTACTGGGCCCTCTGTAATGGAGGTGGGAGCTCGTTCTGCAAGGGGCGCTTTATGGAACGAGCCCTGGCCCCGCCTGGTACCAGGAAGCTTTGGTATTGCCTGTATCAGTCCCTTCCGTGCAAACATCACGGCTTAGCTGGGCATCGGGTTAATACTTTACCCATAGACTTCCTGGTTGACGAAATCAGAAGCTCCTTTTTTCTGACATTAGTCGATATTTCATCAGTTGATCTTATCACTTACTCTACGGAATGAACCAAGGCCACTTGAGGTGTCACTGACCCTCTCTTGGGCTTGATTTTTTGAAATGGGTGCCATCTGTCGACAGACAGAGAATTAGGGGATGGTGTGGGTGTGCTGGGCCCGTGGTGGGGTGCCTTATGTGTGCCTAGCCATACGCCTATAAGTCATATGCCGAAATAGCGACGGGAAGCACAATCCTGTTCCCTCAGGGTGCCCTTTCTCGCTTGTTGAGCCCGGAATAAAACCCACAGTGCTCTGTCGGTTTATACTAGACTGTCGAACAGTCTCGAAACTCCATCTGCTTACTGGGCCCTCTGTAATGGAGGTGGGAGCTCGTTCTGCAAGGGGCGCTTTATGGAACGAGCCCTGGCCCCGCCTGGTACCAGGAAGCTTTGGTATTGCCTGTATCAGTCCCTTCCGTGCAAACATCACGGCTTAGCTGGGCATCGGGTTAATACTTTACCCACAGACTTCCTGGTTGACGAAATCAGAAGCTCCTTTTTTCTGACATTAGTCGATATTTCATCAGTTGATCTTATCACTTACTCTACGGAATGAACCAAGGCCACTTGAGGTGTCACTGACCCTCTCTTGGGCTTGATTTTTTGAAATGGGTGCCATCTGTCGACAGACAGAGAATTAGGGGATGGTGTGGGTGTGCTGGGCCCGTGGTGGGGTGCCTTATGTGTGCCTAGCCATACGCCTATAAGTCATATGCCGAAATAGCGACGGGAAGCACAATCCTGTTCCCTCAGGGTGCCCTTTCTCGCTTGTTGAGCCCGGAATAAAACCCACAGTGCTCTGTCGGTTTATACTAGACTGTCGAACAGTCTCGAAACTCCATCTGCTTACTGGGCCCTCTGTAATGGAGGTGGGAGCTCGTTC